>PVKB01000870.1:0-139901 GCA_004027205.1 Ctenodactylus gundi
ATAGGGCTCGGCAGTCACAGGATCCATTCCTACTCACACTTGGTAGACAGCTGGGCTGAGATGAGAATCTGTGGTCTTGGAACACTGACAAGCCTCCAGGCCCACCTTGGGGAGAGGTGCTTATTAGTGGCCACCTTAGGCTGCCTGGAACTGGCTGACCCATTCAGCCTTGGGGGCACACTTTGTGGATCACAGATGCACACTGACTTTGTCCGGCCCACCTGCCAGCCCCAGAGGGCAGAGAGCAGGAGGGGTGGGGGAAGGGTGAACTTCAATTCCTGTTACTTTGGCCCATTTCTCTAACTTGCTTTTGCTCATTTTTATCCAATTGATCTTTTTTCCTTCCCATTTGTTGGGCTTTGTCTAAATATTTTTCATCTCTAAAGTTCACTAATATCCAATTTTCCACCAATACAAAAGCAATGTAAATTGCACCCATATTTGCACCTGGCTACAGAGTTGTAATAACTATAATTTTTCAATATCTGTATTTTTTATGCCCTGGCACCTGGAGTCTTGCTTGCTTGAACAAGAATTTTTCCTTCCAAGGATAAGAGATTCCTAGAATACCGAAGGATTTGCCAAGGAGCACGGCTTTCAAACACAAACTGGCCACGTACTCTGCCTCATCTGTGGGGCTGTCTCACTCTGGGCCACTTTCGACCTATCTTAACCATCACCATAGGTTCAGGTATCAGATAACCAGAGAAAAATCCCTAGGTCCAGACATTACTGAAATTATTCACACCAGCCAATTCCAAACCAGTTTACTTTGCCTTGCCGTGCTTTTCCCACGGAAACTACAATAAAGGCTCTTGCCTGTGTTTCCCCCTCATTCCGCCCACCTCCTGACTGATCCCATTGGCCCAGGGCATGCCCTGACGTGCTGCCTTATTTCTAAGGACCTCTGAAACGTCTTCCCTTATGAGAGTCATTTCCATGTCTGCATGTCTTATTTTACTTGACTAAAATATATCCAGGGCATGCTGTAAAACAAGAGTGTTTGCTACTTAATTTTTACATTTAGTGTACATTATTGTTAATTTTAACAGATCCATTGCAAACTTTGGCTCTACTAATAGTTCTTGAGGAAAAGAGAAACCATTAGATAATCATTCATGAATTAATCAATAAAATTATATGCTTAGAAAAACAACCTCTCCATATTGCAAGCACAATTGTTGCCCTAGATGTGACGCTATAGTCAGACATTTAGGGATTTGTCAGACCTTGGCAGGCTCAGCCAGGCCTCTGGGGCCAGTGGTGAGACTCATGCTGAGGGATGTGGACTTTGTTTAGTCAAAAGTTCAAGGTCTAAGGGTCACTCTGGCTCCCCTTCCTAAGTCATTTTTTTGTCTGGTGGATTATCCAGGAGATCTGGATAAAATGGGGAGTTATAAAATCTTGTGATTCTTGGCATCCAGAAATAAAAGTTGTTGGATTTCTTTATTAGACTCAAGTTTATTGTTTCAACCATGCTGTTCCTGGGAGAACACACCGGTGCTGAGCTGAGCAACTGCCCAGCAGTAGAAAAGTCCTTCCCTCTTCTGTCTGGACAGTCCCCCGTGTGCTGGTCATGCCCTTCTCTGTCTGCTCCGGCCTCATTGCGCTGGGCATTGCTATCTTTCTCGTAGAAAATTTCCAGGACTTGCACATTGTTATTTGTTCTCCTCCACAATAAATCAACCAGATGGCTTCATCCTTTCCTCACAGGTCCTATTTTCTGGCCTTTAATCATGTTTGTTGCTTAATGTTGCCCGATTTACTCAGCAGCCGTTAGTCTGAGACCTCTGCAGCCAAGACTGTGGACAGTCCCTCTTGAAAGTGCGTTTGGTTCTGGAGTTCAATGAGCAATCGTTCCTATCAGTGGGCAGGTTATTAAACAGCTGGGGCTCTCTGCAGCCATTTCAGAGACTCGCCCCAAGGACAGGGAAGTAATTTCAGAGACTTGCCCAGAAGACAGGGAAGCAATTTCAGAGACAAGAAGCAATCGCTTCAAAGACTCCATCCAGTTCCTGGGATATGATCTGTGATTAAGTGCAGGAAAATGATGGAGCTAGCCACTGGGTTCCACACACAGACTTGACTCTCTCATTTCTGTCACCAGCTTACTGGAGTGGGGCCAGTGCTCCGAGAGTGAGGACCTTAAAAGAACCTCCCTCCCTTAACTGCAGACATTGACCAGTTCCTAAAAGACAACCTGCTGATGTTGGCACAAAGAGGAAGTAATTTTTAAAATGTATTAAACACCCATTGTCTCCAGCGTGCCCAAGTCTGTGCTGTGCACAGTGGTGAATACTGAGGTGGGTGGGGACTCTCCCCTGCATCAGTGTCCTCAAAGAGGTGGAGGTCAGCAGGTCCCTGGCACACACTAATAGCACCCTCATTATCCAGGGAAGAACAGGAGACATGCTGTGTGATAGAGAGACAGACGTTGTGGGTATTTAAAAGGTATCCAGAGGGACCTGAGATTCACTCAGTGAAGAAGGGCAAGGAAAGCATCGTGGAAGGACGAGATGCTAAAAGTTAGTCTTGTCGTCACGGTGTCTTACATCATGACGGTATTTAATTCTCACAACTACACAGCAACAAGACTATGTCCCTTTGTCAAATGGCATATCGGGGCGCAGAGAGGTGAAGTGACCTAAAGAAGGCCACGCAGAGGGGAGGCAGTAGGCCCACATGGAGCCTGTCTAAATTTAGGCAGTATTGTGCCATCTTTCTCCTTGGAAGAGAAGGGGGGCCAGGAAGATGCCACAGCCTGGGCTGGTTCTCCAAGTGGATGCCCAACCGTTACAAGGACATAAAGGTGGTTTGTGCCTGACTCTGGAGGGTCTGGTCCAGCATGCAAGTCTGAAGTGGGCTTTCATCTTGGTCATCCTGACCATCTGCATCTGCAGATTTGGTGTCCTCTGGGACAGCAGATCCTATCTGTCGCCTAGCCTCATCCATCCTCATTAGAGCACGGTCAGCTACACCACATGGGTTGGCCACAGAAATACCTGCTCCTCCTTCAGTGCCTGGTTTGATGGGGCTCAGCCCTCCCCTCTCCACGTATTTAGCTTTCTCTGTTTCCTGTCAACAACCCCAGAGAGGGGAGCAAACACAACCTGCTAGCTTTGCAAAATCATTTCCATTCACCATTTCATCCACATAACGGGACAGGCAGAAAAGAAATCCAATGAGAAAACCAAAGGCTTAGAAGTTTCTATGATGATCCAAGGGACAGCGACTTACTGGTCTGACGTAAGACAAGGCTTGTCAAGTACTTATTCCAACTCTAACTCACCCCTGGTGCTGGTTTAACAATAAGTGCTATTTTGTTCATGCGGTTGTACTGGTCAGCCCTTCTTATCTCCTCTATCTCTAGGTAAGCAGCGGCACTTCCTTGTGCAGAAATTCGTCCCATAAACCTGACTCTGTTGTGAAAAGGAGGTTTTACCCTGTGTTGTAATTGCTATCTGGGTGGGTGGCGGCTAATTTAAAAAAGGCTCCTCAGGATTCACTGGAATCAGTAGCAAAGGAGGAAGAATACTGGGAAGAGAGATGATTGGCAGGGGCAGCGCTGACGGGGGCGGGAGCCTTGGCTGTCATCCCACGAGGGGAAAATGGGAAGGTGGCAGGCATTAGGAAGACTGCAGGGATGAGGGGGACGGGGGACGCAGGGAGGGGACAAGGCCCGGGGAGATTTTTTGGCATCATAAATATTCAGTTGGTCACCATGAATATTCAACTGGGCACAGATTTGCAAACAGGCTCTTGAGGGAGCCGGTACTGACAAGGGGGATTCACTTCTTTTAGGAATCTCCCCATATCACAGGAACCCGTACCACTGGGGAGAACTAGATAGGCTCAGAGGTGGAGGCAGAGCTAGAAGCTTTGCTAAGGAGAAGTGAGTGGCAGCTGGCAGGTGCTCAGAGCCCCGATGCAAAGATTTGAAAAGCACAGCCTGCTTGAACAGCCAGGACACACCACATGGTGGGACTGGGTCTTGCAACCTCTCCTTGCACAGAACTCTCTACAATTTCAGAGTGTGCTTCTCTGCTTCAGAGTATGCTTCTTACGAATCACAGATACACAGTGCTCCAAAGGACCTTTACAGACACCCAAGGATTCCTGCTGTTCTCTGTGCGGCGGGTATGGCACAGCCAGGTGAAGGCCAAGTGTTTTTGTCCCCTCCTACTTCCAGCAGAACAGCGCCAAGGTCGTTCGCTTTACTCACCAGCTTCAACAACAACTGTACTGGAGCACATGGCTTTTGCAGCTACAAAATAAAATGTATGAAAAATGACTACCTCGTCTAAAAACATCCTTTCATGGATGTGCATGCCTGGGACCAGGGAAAGGAAGAGTCTCGTCTAAGACCGAATCCGGGACAGGACCTGGCCCTGCTCACTCCAGCAACCCAATGCCCACTTCTTTCTGTTTGAGAATCAGAATGTGTCGATAGAATCAGCTGCTGTCAGATCATGGTGTTGCTTTTGGGCCAATTAAAAAAAGGGTTACTCCTCTGAGTGATTACACTCCCAATGAGAAAAGGGACTCCATCTACCAGGGTGCTTGAGCACAGAGCGCAGCCTGCATCACCCTACGGGAAGAGAACATAGAAGCCAAGCTTGAGGGGGCCACGATGACAGTGTGCATCTTCCTCCCTCCCTCCTCAATTCTGTTTCCCGCTTATTCGCTTTAAAAATCATACACTCACTAGGTACCTCCTGCATGCACAGTGGCACCTTCAGGAGCAGCCTGCTAAGGAATATCATTGGAGAAAGAAAATGATAGGTTTCAATTTACAAAGGGCTTTTCTAACCATGACAATTTAAACTGCTAGACTGAGAGTAAGGGAGTCTGATACTTAGAGGCGGATGAGTGACAGGAAAGGCGCTTTTAAAGTAATGTGGACTTCGATATGTTTGGATCTCTGCTGGCAAGTCCAAATCCTTTGTGCTCACTAGAAGAAAATGGGTCCGCTTTAATACAGAGGCCATCTGGAGTCTCTTCAAAAGGATGTTTACTGCCCTGAGTGCAAAGGGACCCTAAGAGGTTGTGGATGCTTAGAATCCGTAAGCGGTCCATTCGCTACAGCCCAGAGAGCAGGGCCCTGCTGTGTAGACACCCTTCCAAATTTAATGCAAACCACCCCCCCTGGGGATGGTTCCTGTGCAGGCTGGGGACAGGAGTCTGTAGAAGGCTGAGACCTGCCTGTCACTTCAGGCCCTTCTTGGAGTCAACTGAGAAGGATACATGTCCACGCCTTCTGAAGGATGCTATTGTGGTGCAATGCTTACATGTGTGCAGTTACATACATCCAGCAAATACTCGTTAAAGACATGAAGAGATATGTGTGCCCTTAAGCTTGAACGTCATTTCTCATGAATCAGCTCTCATCCTTACGTTCGATCACATCTCGTATCGTGTTCCTTCTGACTCAAGCCTGATTGAGGTCCTGCCTGACTCACCTGGTCCTAACCCATCACATAGGCATTGTTATCCCAAGCCTGGTTGGTGGTCCTGCCTGACTCACCTGGTTCTAGCCTATCACATAGGCAGTGTTATCTCATATAAACTCTTCCTTTAGCTTTTAAAAAATAAGCATCAGAGGCTCTCATTCTTGCACCTTTTCGTTGAATATTTTGAAGACACACGTATTCTGTGTGCCATACTGTCCCAGGTACTAGTGACAGTCAAAATGAGTTCCCTATTCCAAGGGTGCCTTTTATTTTAGTTGGAAGATGAAAATAACAAATCGCCCAATGCCCATAAAAATAGTCAATTTGGATATGTATCTCCGTGGATAAGAAGAACTTTTGAAAAAATAGTATTTAAGCCAGGGTGTGAAGAAGCCATTTGCTTAGATCCCAGACAAGAGAATTCTGAGAGGAGCAAGGTGTTCAGAGGCCCTCAGGTCTGGGAGGGCTTGGCTCATTGTGGGAACCCACAGAGGCTGGCTCACTGCAACAAAGAAAGGGCACAAGGAAGTGGGAAGGCTGAGATGTGGCCACAGACAGACTGCCAAGCTAACCAAAGGCCACATTCTAGGGGACACGGATGAGGACTTCAAGCAGTGAGTCATGTGATCATAGTGGCATCTGTAAGTGTTGCTTTGGCTGCTCTGTGGAGAACGGGCTATAGGCAGGTGGAGGAGGATGTGCGAAATGAAAAGGCAAGGAATATCTGTGACTCGGCTTCACACTAGGGGTCAATGACGATGAATCATTTGTGTCTACAGTGTGGCGACAATCATGGAGACTCACAAAGAGAGGAAAGAGGAATTATAAACAATGACATCCAGGTTTTAGGCTTTAAAGTAGAATGGATAAGGTTCATTTAGGCAATGTAATTTTTTTATACTTAGAAAATTAAACATAAGCATACTACATGATCTAACAATCCCACTCCTAAGCATTTATACAAGAGAAGCAAAATATTATATCCAAACAAACACTTGAACTGAAACTGTCCTTTAGTGGCAAGCCAATAAATACATGATAGTACATCCTAATTCTAATCCCTGGAAACCACTGATCTCTTGGTCCCCATAGATTGACTTTTTCCAGATGTTCTAAAGAGGCAGCCTTTTGGAACTGGCTTCATTTACTCAGCAGAAAGCCTTTGAGGTACCGCATGCTGTCCTCTGCTTCCAGGGGCCATTCTTTAGGGTTCTGCGGTGTTCCAACCATGCTTCCACCAAAAGCCAATGTTACGAAACACCAAAATTTAAAAATTAAGTTTTAAAATATTTTTAAATAGGAAAAAAGGGGCAGAGAAGAAAAACATCAGGTGGATGGTTGTAGTATTTTCTGAGATGGTTAAGATGGAAAAGAAGAGAGATTGGTGGAAGGGGCAGGCAATGAATAAGCTACATCAACATTTCATAAACTTGGAATGTTCATCATTTCATAAGCATAGCTTGATGGCACTAAGCCCGAGAGGAGGTTCAGCGAGGCAGGAAAACTATCTCCTGAGGGCTTCTGGGAGGCAAGGAGGAAGAGAGGGGCAGGGAGATCCGAGAGCCCAGCCTGCCCAGTGCTGCTGCTGATGCTGGGAGCCTGGCTGTCTTCTTGGACTGTCTACTCTGGGGTCAGTCCTGCCCTTGGGTCAATCTTTTTTAAAAAATCCTTTAGACTTCCATCTCTGATCACCTCTAATGTCCCACTGTGGGTCTCACCCTGCCCGGGGATTGCTGTTCGTATGCTCTGGCTTTTCCCAAAACCAAGGACATAGATGCATGTGTCATTCCAAGAAAGGAGAGGCTGGGAGGAAATGTGTACAGATTCCTGTCTGCACTCTGGTCACGGAGGAATTGCGGATAGTTTGAAGGACCTGGATCGACATTGAGGGTGGGGAGGAAAAGAAGAGAACGGAGGAAGAAACAGAAAAGAAGGAGAAAAGGGACCAGAGGGAGGGAGAAGTAGCCGATGAGGATTAGAAGAGAAAAGAAAGGAGGAGGAGGAGGAGGGGAGGGAAAAGAAGGGGAGGACAGTGGCTGGCTTCCCAGGTCGATCTAAAATGTGGCTTCCTGGTTAGACCGCAGGTCTCCAGAAGAGGAGCGCGCTGGCTTTCCAGGCTTGTCTGAGGTGTGGCTTCCGGCTTAGACCTCAGGCTCTGGCACATTCCGCCTGCCCAAGTGAGAACCCTCGCTGAAAGCCCGTCCAGCAAGGTCCGGGCACCAGCTGTACTTATGAACTAACAAAAGGCTGGACAGGAAAATACTAAATCATGAACAGTGATTTTTTTTTTTTTAGAAGTGTTATAATTTGGAGTGACTTTCAGGAAAGAAAAGGTTTCGTTGCAGGAAAGCCATTGAGGATTGCAGGAATCCATTGAGGATTCTACCCCATGGGTTTCTCCATTTTTCTCAGAAATAGGGATGGCAGAAAACACAGAATCAATGAGAAGCTCTTGTCTCTGAATTCACCTACATCATGGTATCTGACTTTTCCTCCACGGCTATTCTGCAATTCATGGGAAAATATTACCTCCACCTAGGATCTTAGAAAGGATGTCTATGGGATCTATGAGGTGAGAAGTGTCTGCTATACTCTGAAGTATAGTAGTTGTTCAATGACTACTAGTTATATAAATAGAAAAAAAAGTGTCAAACTTAAGAGTTGCCCAATAGATATGCAGTTCAAATCATGCATGTAATTTTAAGTTTTTATTAGAAGAAGAAACCAATGAAATTAGATTTAACAGTATATAATATTTAATTTCATATAGCTGAAATATAAAATTTTTAATTGGTAATCAATGCAAAAGTGAATAATGGGATATTTCAAATGTTTTACATTTGTCCAAGTCTTTAAAATACCATGAGTGTTTTATGCTGGTAGCACAAAAAAGTAGGGACTAGCCACATTTCAAATTTTTAAGTGCCACATGTGACTACACTCTTGGACGGCATCACTCTAGCCCAAGGCATGATGCATTGGTTCCCAATATTTTCGGAATAACTACCTGAGTAGACAATCACTGATTCTTAAAAGGACCAGGAAATGTCACACAGTTGTGAGATCCAATGACAGGCTCTCATTTGCTGATGGGATTTTGCCTATCCTTGTTTGTGGGATGAAACGCAAAGGCCTTTTACTTCTTGGCCTTGACTCGCTAGCTAAGTATAAGCTATCATTGCCATCATGAGAGGAAACAGGGCCAGGACTACATGCTTGGTGATGTCCCCAGAGGACATGTCAGTCTAAGGGTAGAACAATGCCTTCCACACAATACAAGGAGCCCAAGCAGAAAGATGTGCAAGCTATATATATAATATGTCATTGTTCCTACAAAGAAACAATGTACACCGGGAGACACAACAAGGCTGTGCCTGGTGACTCCAGGAGCACTCCTGTTTTGGGTCCCTGAGTTAGCTGCCGTCTCTCTACCAAGGTGGGCCCACCTCCACCTGCTATGCCCAGTTCTGATTCAGGAGCCCTTGACTGTCATTACCATAGGTGGAATGTGTTCTCCACTTGTGTGGTCTTGTCTTCTGCCCAGAGACCAACGCAGTTGTTCTCCACTGCCATGGGGACAGGTAGCATAGGTCTTTGATAATAAGTCACAGACTTTTAAAGCTCAATTTGCCATAGGATCTAGACATTTGCTTAACAGTCTTTCTCATTGATGGTCATCCTTCTGTATGCTTGAATGCCTCTGAAACTGATGAGCTCATGAAATATCTACTGACATCCTGCAAGGGCTTTTTTTTTTTTTTTTTTTTTTTTTTTTTTTTTTTTTTTTTTTTTTTTTTTTTTTTTTTTTTTTTTTTTTTTTTTTTTTTTTTTTTTTTGTATTGGCTCTCATTCTTCTACCCTTTGGGCCTGGCTCATCTCTGGACCAGTACTGAGGAAACCTACCCTGGGGTCCCTGGGTGCTCCCCTGGGGTCCCTGTCTTTGTAAGAGGAGAGCCCCCGGGGAGCACCACAGGAAGACAGAAACAGGCTGGAGTGAAGCAACCATAAACCTGATATGAGAAACCCAGATCACAACTCTTAGGGAACTTAAAACGAAAAACAAAGTGAAACAGGGGGGTAGGGCGGGGGAGGAGAGAGACAGGGTAGGCTAGGGGGAGGGACAGAAAGAGAGTGGGAAAGCCCTTGTCACCTTGACAAGATATGTATATGCACAAGATGCTCAACTCCATTGTACACCTTAAATTTTGCACATACATATCAATAAAATGGGGGGGGGGAGGAAAAAGGCTTTCCCACCATTGTTAGAAGCTAAGAAGATGGGTCAAAACACCCCAGCCCTCAAAAGGAGTAAAGTCTGGAGACATTCACCCTCAAGAACTATGAGAAAATCCATTTCTGTTGTTTTAAACAACCCAATTTTGTGTTACTTTGTTAAAGAAACCTAGCAAATTGAAACATTCTTCTTTCCTTTGCTTAGTTAACCTCTCTCTCTCTCTCTCTCTCTCTCTCTCTCTCTCTCTGTCACCCTCTTCCTCCCTCTCTCTCCTCCCTTCCTCTCCACCGCTTGTTTCAGTCACCTGGAATTTTCACCCTCTCTCTTTCATTCCACACTATCCACCATTTCTTTAGTTTCTTACTTCTCTAGTGAAGACTTTGAGGCCTCATCCCCTAGTTCCCTTGCCCCTAACTTCACACTCATCTTCAATTTCAGTACTTTTTAGATCCAACTTATATCATACAAAAGTAATCTCTACTCAGCCCAACAGTTCCAAACACCTTGCTTTCCTCCACTGGCTCGTATCAAGTCTTTCCTCACCTGACCTGAAATCCTCTACATTCTACTTCCCAAGTAAAGCTTGTCTACTCCCCACTTTTCACAACTTTAAGACCGCACGACCCAGCCTGGCCTCCCCTGGGGTTATAAGATCTGTGACACTCACCACTCACTGTGCTCAGCCCTCCACAGTAGCTTGTGGTCTCCAGCACTGCTCACTCCTATCCCCACACTGAGCCATCTTCGCACTGTCAGCCCCTCTGCCCACGGACATGTCTACCTCACACACCACGGGCTAATCCTGCTGCTCCGGATGGATCACGTGCTTATTTCCAGAGCAGCTGTCCCTCAGCCAACACTGTGGGGCATCAACACAGGGGACATTATCTCCTGAGGGTCTGTGAGCTGTGTGGGGCACGCCGTGACAGCATAGTGGTGTACGCGATAATGACTGAATGGATGATTTGCAACTGGCCTGAGTGGGGTTGAGGAGCACAAGGGTGGTTACAGCACTTAGGGCTGGTGACATGGCTCTGCTGTGCCTAGATGAATACTTCATTATAAGAGACTCTATCAGAAGCACACTTGGAGTCACCAGGCGTCAAGAGGCTTCGCATGTATGCAGGCAGAGATTCAAGAAATGGAGATAGGACATGAACTGTGTGTCGGCCTGCACCCGAGGGCTACAGGTTCCTTTCAATGCATGTCCTTGACGTGGCCTAAGTTTGTGTCCTCTTATCCTAAAATAAAGCTTCTCCTGTAAACAAACTGGTCTTGTTAGCCCTTTGATTTTGCATGGTTAATTTACTATGGACATTGTCTATGCCATGACACATAGATATACATAGGTGTGTATGCATATGTGTGTGTGTGTGTGTGTGTGTGTGTGTGTGTGTGTGTTTTTACAAATGCACATATTGATCCAGGTCAAGTTGATATTTATATATAAAGTAAATATATATAATCTATAACACACACACACCTCCAAGCCAAGTTCACATATTTATGCAATATAATACATATTATATGTAATCAATATACCTCTTTTTATTAGTATATTAATTTATTAATATGTATTTATGTACATAATACATATTAATATGTAATTTATGTATTACATACATACATAACAATTAGGTTCATATTGGGGAATGGGTACAGGTGTGATTTATTATATTGCTTCTTGGTCATTTTTATTCCCGCCCTCCCTCCCTGCTCCCATCTCCCCACCCTCAGATCCCCTTCCTAACCTCCACTAAGCCTAGCCATGAAACACTTCTGGTGACCAGTGTGTGACGAGTCCAGACTTGTACTCATCGTGTTTGAGACACGCATGCCAGGCCGTCGCCCCACTCTATCCAGCCTACCTGGAATCTCTACACAGACCCCGAATGCTCCTCCTCCAAGAGGCTTCCGTCTCTGTCTTTCTGCCTAATTGTGACAGGCTTTGCCTGAGGGAGTTTTAGAAGTTGGTTAATTCTCTTAGCTTTAGGTATCACTGTTTAATGAGAGGCCCGGTTGCAATCCAGGTGCTCATTAGCTACATAAAATTTGAGCAGTTTGCATAATCCTCTTCAGTCTCAGTTTTCCCATCAACAAAATGAAGATGTTAATGCTTATGTAGGAATTGTGTGATCTCAATAACATAGCATGGGGAAAGGGTCTGATGTTCAGGAAGCAGGTAACACATCTGAGTTCTCTTCATCCTTTCCTATGTTTTTCTTCCCAAAGAGACTGGAAATTTCTCAAGATTTTTCTTAAAATGTTCAGTGTTCCCCAAAGCAATAAGCCCCATCGGAAATAAAGCAGACACTAATTTCAGAGTGGAAGAATAATACCAGGACGCTAAAGTCACAGATTACAGTGGGTAAACCCACCTGGACTCACTTCAAACAATCTAAGTCTCAGGAGGAACCTTGTTTCCTTTATCTTTTTAATATAACAATTAATTTTACCCTAGAAAGCATTTGTTAGAACCAAGGAAATTGATAACAGGCAAAGCTCCCAGTGCTTAGGCACTCCACAAATGTCACCTCTCTTTCCCACTTCCCCCTTTACTCCCAAGGATATTATAAACAAAGCAGCAACATTTCCATTGTGCATCCTAAGACACAAAGTTCTAGGCCAGTCACAACACACTGTCCCCTCCAAGTGTCTAAAGCAGTATGAGAAACTCAAATCAGTTAGTGGAAGGAATTCCATAACGGAGCTGCCCAAGGCCCCTGCCCTCTGGCCCGTCATACTGCCGATTTCAGCTCTGATAGGCCTTCTTTGAGTCTATCAGGCCTTCATCTCCCTATAGTGCCCCTTCCCACATATATGAGAGTATTTCAGTCAGTAATAGAACACACCCACTACCATACCCCTGAGTCTAGAATGGAAGAGAACCGGAAAGAAAATCATAGAGGAGTTGGTGGTGAGCTCTCACTAGGCCGCTCCCTCATCAATCCGTCACAAAGACAAAACAGGAATCTGTCAAACCAGCAAGGGGGTGATATACGAAGAAACATGAAACGAGACTGCTGAGCGGGAAAAAAAGAAAAAGGAAGAAAAAAACCTGCAAAGGCTGGAGTGGGGCGAGCTGTTAACGAATCCGGCATTAAGAGATTTGTGTTAACCGAACGGAGGTGGCTCCATTCCCAGATTTGATTCAGCCAGTTCTGGGAAACTGTGGGGTATCTTCTCTGAGGTCAGCAGCAGTTAAGTTAAAATATTCAACTGCTCATTATTCCCGCAGATTACACCACTTTCCCTGGAGTATTTTGGGAACTACACAATAGGCTCATATTGGGTGCATTAGTCCGGCCCTGAATCTCTACGGACCTAGTCCTTCATCCAGAGGCTCTATCTTCGCCCATATCCTCCTGCTTCCCTCAAAATACACCAGAGGTACAGGCCACTCATGGTTCTCAGTACTGTGTCTTGTGCTCAAATGTGTACCAGTTGTTTAACACGTGACTATGGCTTTATTTCCATTCAGACAGTTTGCTGTTACTGAGAAGAGAAGATACAGCTTCCTGAATTCTTCGGAAGAAACAAAATGGCGCCTGGCCTGAGAGAAGACACATTCAGAAGCAACTTGGAAGAGACTGGATAGGAGTCAGTCCCCAGCAGGAAGACTTTTAGACAGGCAAAAGTTGAGGAGTGGAGCTGTTTCTGCTTCTTGGGGTTGCTGGACTGGTAAATGTATCTTTTTCTTTCTGAGATGAGCAGGCATACTGGGACTTGCACAAGATCATAGAAGCAAAAGAAAGATGAAAATTGTCCTGGGCTCGCCAGTATAGAAAGAAAAGCTGGATTGAGTGGTTGGTCAGGGACATACAGATAAAGAGAGAGCAATGATTGTATCCCAAGCTGGACAAAACAGGAAGTCATATTCACTCCCACTTCTTTGCCCACATTTAGATTTTGTACTTACCTGTCTGTAGCAATTTCTTTTTACTCCGTATTTGTCTAAGAGTGTTCTGCTGACAGCAAGCTTTCTTAGGAGGCACACTGAGAAACTGGATTAGCAATGTTGTGTTCTAACGGTCAGAGCCACTGTAATTAGCACAAACATGCTTGAATAGGTACAGCCATGGGCAGCAAGGACAGAGCGTGTCTCTTAACAATGGCAACAAGTTCTGAGAAATGAGTCATTAGGCGCTTTTGCTTTATGAGGACACTAGAGAGTGGATTTACACACGCCTAGATTGTACAGGTCATGCATGTGACATGACATCTTGAAGTAATCAAGAGATTCAAGTAAACAGGAGATTCATGAGGCTCTGTGGCATAACCCAGCATACTCTCATTATTTTTATATGTAAGAATATATTTATTCTAAAATAGCACAATATCACAACATATAAACTGGTATCACAGCCATTTATTTTCACCAAGTATTCTGTACTGTATGTAACTGAATATATATTTTTATGTAACTGGCAGCAGAATAAGTTTGTTTACAATAGCGTCACCACAAACACGTGAATAAAGTGTTATACTCTGATGTCAGGGCATCTACAGTGTCACTAGGCAGTAGGCATTTTTCAGCTGGGTTATAATCTCATAGGACTACTCTTGTGTTTGAAATCCACTGTTGACTAAAATATTACATGATATGTGACTATCATTCCTGAAGTTTCAAGTCTTTAAAGCTGGTCTCACTATACAGAAAAGTTCAGTGTGTATGTATGTTTACTTCTCTGTATTTTGATCACATGTAGAGTCATATGACTATCACCACAGTCAAGACATAAGCAGCCTCACTCTAGTCCAGGGGTCCCCAGCACTGAGGCCCGGGCCTGGTACTGGTCAGTGGCTTCGGAAAGACCAGGCTGCTAGGTGAGGAGAGTTGTGAGCAGGGGTGACAGACCAGCTCGGCCTCCTGTTGGTAAGCTCCTACTCGTTTCTAATGCCGCTTCTGATCTGACAGAAGGCGGATCTTTGCTCCCCGCTACCCTCCTCCTGCTGCTCGCCGTTTTAAAACTATCCTCCACCTACTGCACAACAGTACCCCTCCCTCCTCCTTCCAGTCTCCCTATCCCATCTTGGGGAGAACAGTCTTTAACTGATCCTTGGTGTCAACAGGTGGGAGCCCAGGCCCTAGTCTGCTGCTTAGACCCATGATTTTCTGTGTGCAACATTTTTCCTCACTTGCTGCTCCTGGGTTTGGAAAAATCTTGTGCGCCTCTCAAGACTCAGCCCACGTGGCGTCTTCTCTAGACAGCATACTCCTATCATCTCATGTCTACTTTTAAATGCCGTCCTCTGTTTTCCCAGGGGAAGTGCTCACCATTATAGCTCTGCTTGTTTATTTATTGTTACCACCTCCCCAAGACTCAGAATTTCCTGTGGTCAAGGACAGTGTCCCTTTTGCGGTGTTGGAGGAGACAGGAGCCAAGGCTTCCGCACTGAGCTACATCCCAATCCAATTTCCCTTTAATTTTTAATTTTGAGACGGGTTCTTGTTAAGTTCCTATGTTGCCCAGGCTGAGCTTTAACTTGTGATCCTCCTGCCTCAGCCTCCCAGAGTGCTGGCATAACAGGCCTACGCCAATGAGCCCACTTCTGTGTCTCTTATATCTCTGTACCACCAATACTTAGTCTGACACTTAGCATAACAGCACATCAATCATTGTTTGCTAACTGTGATGAGATTTTCTAAAGAGATTTGTTGACTGTGATTGAGTTTTACAAAGAATAAATGTCCCCATTGCCCAGGGTGCAACCATATGCAAGACACCAACTGCATAATTATCACTTAATGTGTTTGATTAATATAAAGGTACTCACATTGCTGAAACACATTAATATTCAGCATAAGTTGGTTTGTAAGGATATAGGTTTGAGTACGTATCATGCTGGTTTGCACAAACTCACACCTGTTCTTTTGGGAGTACGAGTGCCGCGATGCTATAGACCAAATGTTTCCCCCTTACCAAAGCTCATATGATGAAATCTTAAGGTGCTCAAGGAATGAGGTCCTTTGCTGGGAGGGTAATTAGGTCATGAGGGTGGAACCGTCATACATGGGATTATAAAAGAAACTCCAGGAAGCTCTCGTGCCTCCTCCACAGGTGGTGACGTACGTGGAGAAAAGAGTGGAGGGCAAAGAACAAAATAGAGGCCCGAAGCTCGCGGTTACAGACCTTGAAAGAAGCAAATGCAGGACAAGGACAGTGGCGGATTGCTAATGACCAAACAAAAGAGGGCAGGAACTAGATAGAGCATCACAAGAAGCTGCAAACAAAGTTTATGGGCTTTCTTCAGTGCGCCCGAGAAGACACCGTGTCCTTAGCTCAACCCAGGCATAGGAACAGAAGTTCGTGAATATGATTAAAACCAGGTGAATTATGGGAAGCACATGGATGTACGCTGGGGCAAAAGTTATATAACCTGAACGCACCACCCTGTGGAGGAACAGTATCCCTCCCCAGGGGAGGAATAAACCTTAGACTTAGGAAGTCCGAGGCCTACCAAGGGAAATCTCGCCCCTTGTGACAACCCAGTCTGTGCTGTAGCTGTATCTCTCTCAATAAATCTTCCTTGCTTCATTTTCACTTTGCTTGCAAGAGGCTTCTCATACAAAGCTCCCTCAGAGGGCTGAGTGGAGCTTTGTCCCCATGCCCACGAGAACCAGGCACCGCTGCTGATCACCTGCCAGCCTCCCTCTCCCTCTGGGTAACTAGGAGGTGAGAAGCTGACACTGTAACCTGGACGAGAAGAGGAACCTCACTAGAACCTGAATGTGCTGGCACCCTGATCTTGAACTTCCAGCATCTAGAACCATGAGAAGTGGATTTCTGTTGTTTATAACCACACAGTCTATGGTAGTTTATTATAGCAAACAGAGCAAATGAAAGACACATGCACATCCAATTATAAGAATTGCCACTGAGTATTGCTTCAGCTTCACCAAAGGACATTTTGTAAAAGTCATATTAAAAACAACGGCCCTGTGCCCAGTTTTTTTTAAAACTGTTACTCACTGCCTTTTATAAACTCATCTGCGTTGCATAGGAAACTTACTTTAGAATTCAAAGCTGAGAAAACCACGATCTCTTCCATGGAAATAGTAAGCTTTTCCTTCTAATAATGATTATATATATATATATATATTTTTCAATTTTCACATGGTTTCCAGGAAGCTCAGATTCCCACCTGAATTTTGTTCATTGATTTTCAATCATGATGTTAACTGCTTTCTGATCTCCTGGCATTTCTTGGGAGAGCCATTAATCATTGTTGAAACATAAATGTCGGTTTCTCCCTTCCTTAGGAAAAGCCCTATGTGGTTTTCATTTGAGAATTGGCTCTGTCCACATCTATGCTTTGAAATAGAAGTTTCTTCTTTAAGGACTTTAGATTTGGGGCTATTGTGTTGCTGCTATTGTAGTTCTTCTCATTTTCCTGTTTTATGGGTCCAGAGTATATAAATACAGATAGCACAGCCTTCCTGACCTCCAGTGAGTGAGCTGTGGTGGGTCTCACAGGGACTGTTTTTGAGGGCCATATGTCTCACTGAAAAAGAATTCTATGTGCCGTTTAATCTGGATAAACATTCTTTGTGGCTGTTGGCCTCACAGAGAAACAGACAAACCTTATTTCCTTCCTTTCTGAATCTTGACTTTTCAATTCCTCTTCTACTCCTCTGAGTTTATTTTATGCCTGTCATTCATGATCATGTCTCAAATACTTCAGAGGAAAAACAATGAACCTCTATGTCCAGCTCTAACTAGAAATACTGAATAGCATATTTGTATGCATTAATTCACTCAGTATTTATTCTGAGTGAATATCTTTGAGACTTAAATTATGAATTAGCCCTAGGAATATTGAAAATGATAGTAGTATTTTTGCAAGGGGCATTATGCCACCTGTTTTTCAGATGGGAACATGGAGGCAGACATAATAAAGGGTGGAGCTATGGCCTGAATCTAGCTGTGTGAATTCTGAGTCACAGACTCAGAATGCCAGATGTGCAACTTCTGTCTCAAGATTCAGGCAGCTGCAAAAGATAAGAAACTCAATACATGCCAGGGTGTCCTTCAAGACCCCCAAAGACATGGTTTCTCAAGTTGGGTCAAGTACTGTCAGGGCTGTCAAATATAACCTCTAATCAAGTATCAAGGCCTGTAGGGCAGAGAGGGAGCCCAATCTCAGTGGGACTGTTGACCCTTTAAATTCAACTCAACTTTTACTGAGTTCTGGGCTTTCTTTTTCTGCTGAAAAATATCGAGATGGACAGGATTAGCTCCACTTCACTCTCCTTTCTTGCTTGGGATGCAGAGGAGGTGCTAATGAGCACTGGCTTGGGTAAGAGGAAGGCTGCAGAAGACAAGGGAGATGTCATTAATGGGGTGCTCAAAGCCAGCTGTGCCAGCCCTGTCCAGCTCCATCTTCCACCCACTTGGGATCCTGCAGCCTCATGTGCCTTGGCTCCCTCCATCAATGTCACAAGTAGTGAGAGCTCTGTCTACGGGAGATGTTGTGCAAAAGCAAACCTTGATTGGCAAAATTTATTACTATAAAGCAAACAGTAAATACTGAGTCTTAATTTATGCCACTGGGATACATATTTCATATGTGTTATTTTATTTAATCCTCATGGCAGCTCCTGAGAGAAATACCACTACTAGCCTTATTTTCATGTGAGGAGACTGAGGCTTGGAAAAATGCAATGCTTTGTTTATGGTTCCACAGCTTGTAGAGGCAGAGCCAGAACTAGAATCACAAAGTTGCTTTTCACAGCAGTGTCTCTCTGCTGGTTCTTGAAATCAGGGATGCTCTGGAGTGACAGCAAGAACAGGCAGGATTGTTGGAGGAAGAGAAGGATGTGTGAGAAGCGAAAGGGCCCAAACTTGGGAGGCTCTGTTGGGGGGCAGATCTATGTAGGTAAGTTTCAATAACTCATGATGATTGGAAGTTGGTGGCAAGGAATTAACTATATGACACTTGAAGTGGCCTTGAGTCTGAGGCTCTGTTTCTTTAGCTATAAAATAGGAGTGACAGTACTTAGATGCAACAGTACTCCAAACGGTTCTTGAGTGACCCCAAAGCATAGTACCAGGTGTGTGAGGGTGATGACAATGAAGAAGAGGGTTCTATTCACCTAAAAGGAAATGATAGGTGAAAGAAGGGCTCCAGGTTGAGGAAAGAGGCAGCATGGACAGTTTTCTAATTTTTGGTTTTATCCATCATCTATTTCCAAGAAGTTTTCCCAGGTACCGCACTTCTTAGAAACTAAGAGTCTCTAGCATTCTCTCATTTAGCAAAGGTGAGCTACCTGCAGATCTGCCGACTGCTCACAAAAACCTCCTCTGGGAGTTTCTACTAAGTTCTTGCCCATTGCTGGGCTGATGCTGCTCACTGTGGCACTGGCCATGGTTCACGGTCCTTCAGATAGTCAGAAAAAGTGGCAAGAGTCAGGATCTGTATCTACTTATTGTATGGGAAAGTGTCTACGTAGGCATAGGCAAGGACATTCTCAAGAGAATGCCTGTTGCATATGAGATAATATCAAGAATCAACAAATGGGATTATATCAAATTAAGAAGCTTCTGCCTAGCAAAAGTAACAATCAACACAGGAAAGAGAATTGATGGAAGGGGAAACACATTTTCCAGCTCCTCCTCAGACAGCGGCCAAGTACACAGAAAAAATTGAAAAAAGAGATGACCAAAAATAAAAGACTCAATCAGAACATGGGCAAGAGAAATGAAGAGACAGATCTCAGAAGAAGAAATGCAATTGGCCCACAAGCCCGTGGAAAAAAGTTCATCTTTTGCCATTAGAGAAATGCAAATCAGCACTCCAATTCCATCTTATTCCAGTAAGAACGCTGTGAGTAAGACCTTGAAAACAACACATGCCGGTAAGGTTGTGGGAGAAAAGGAACCCTACTACTGTGTTGGTGAGGGTGTAAGCTGGTGCGACCATTATGGAAATCAGTGTGGAGGCTCCTTAAGAAACTCAAAGTAGATATTCCATTTGACCCAGATATACCTCTTCTGGGTGTCTTCCCCAAAGAGTTAAAGACATCATATAATAGTGATACCTGCATACTCACGTTGATAGCAGTGCAACTCAGAATAGCCAAATGTTGGAAGCAGCTGATAGGCCTATCAACAAACTAATGGATAAAGATACACAATGAAGTACTACTTAGCAATTGGGAAAGAAAAATTTAAGCCATTTGTAGAAAAATCGATGTACCTTGAGACCATTCTGCTTACCAAAATGAATCAGACACAGAAGGTTAAGCATTGCGTGGTTTATCTAATATGAAAAAAATCAAACGGTGAGTAAGTTAAAAGCCAAATATGAGCGATGGTAGGAAACAGACACATTTTGCGGAGAGGAAAGGGGGATATAGAAGTGGGTGAGAAGGTGGGAAGTGGGAAATAAAAATGATGAAGATGTAACATACACATGTACAGATTCCTCAAGTTGAATATAATTATGCATCATAAATACATCCTAATAAAAACAGTAATTTGGGGATAAAAGGAAACACCTAACACAATGAGACAATTGTTGAGAGTATATTTTCAGCTTGAATCTTAAGTCTGTGACTACCTTTTCTGTTATGGTTTGGATTTAAAATATTTCTAAAAAATATGTACTGAAGCTTAAGGCCTAAGTGCATCGGTGTTTAGAGATGGGGCCATTGGGACATGACTAGAACATAAGGGCTCTACGAAAAATGGATTAATCTACTGAGGGTTTATAGCTGAATGAGCTACTGGGAAGCTGTGAAAACCAAGAGAGGTTACTACCAGTTGGAGGGAGCAGGTCACCGGGAGCTTGTCCTTGGAGGGTTTAGTTGGCTTTCGTCCCCTTCTCTCACTCTCTTCCTGTCTCCTGGCCCCCATGAGTAGCTCTCTTCCACCTCATGCTTCCTGCTATGATGATCTGCCTCACCACAGACTCAAAAGCAATAAAACCAAGTGATCATGGACTGAAACAGTGAGTCTAAAAAAGAACAATTTCTCCCATTAACTTGATTTTCTCAAGTGTTTTGCTACAGCTATGAAAATCTGACTAACACACTTTCCTCTTTATTTTTCACTATATGTGCATTCAAGACTGAAGATACTTGGAAATTCTCAGTAGAATGGCAAAACGGAGAGCAATTCTAGTCTTTCTTTTATTGATCATGAATGCTCAGACCACAAGTGACTCCTTAAATGTTATCATCGCTCACCAGATTCTCAATCAGCTTATGCCCTAGGATGGTTACTGGTGACCAGTTCACTGCTGGTAGAGACAGCCTACTCTACCCGTGGACAGCACAGATGGCTTTCACCTTGCATATGCTAAGAAGTTCAACTCTGGTCGCATTCCTAAATGATTTTTAATAGACCCACTTGTTAGAAAGTCCACTCCCTCTTCTACCTGAAACATCCTTAAATTTCTATCACCCTTCTCAACAGGGCAGCTTGAAATACCTTTTACTTCCCTCCCTGAATTTTCCATCCCATTTTATTAATATGCATATATATGATGCATTCCTTCCTGAGTTTATCTCAAGTTGGCTATTTCAGGGAGAGTAGCCTTTGGAATGACTATTTGGTGCCTTTAGGTTGGCTTCCTGAGAGCAGAGGGACTGGACTCCTGGGGAAAAAGAGACCCTTTGTTTATCCAAAGAAAATGAAGCTCTGAGGGAAGATGGAATTGAACTTGACTTGTTTTCCCTTCTCTTCATCTGCTACTCACTACTTTGCCAAGTCTTTCCCTTCTTTTCTCCCTTCATTTTGATGGGCTTTATCTCTTGGTTCCCATCTTAGACCATCTTCTCTCTCTCTCTTTTGTCAATGACATTGCAAGACAAGCATGGCTGAGTCATAGGGGGCCAATGTCCCAATTACTAACTATCCTCAGATCCTGGAAACAGGCCAGGGATTACAGAGGGCAGCAATGCTAATGGTGGTTATAGTGGAAGAATAAATAATAAAGTACTCTCCATCCTCTAGGTGACTGTGTTTTTCACACTTTCCCTATATTATTCCTTCTTCTACACCTGATATAGATGTACAAATGGATGTTTAGAGAAACCGTAGCTTCTCCAAGCCCACAGAGGTAGGTGATATAATAAGATTCAGCACCAAGGCTATTTGGATTCAAATAAAGAATCAAAATTCTCAATGATGCTGGCCTACTCACTCCTGGAATAGGTCCAGATTTACAGGAATGAATAGGAGGGTGAAATGTAGACACTTGCCTATGTCATTTCAAAGAAACCCTCAAAAGTCACTGGGTGGCATTAACTATTAATTAAAATTTGTTGTAAACTAAGAGGTAGCCAACATTTGCCTCTGGTTCCCATGAAACTTCTATCTATGTATACCCATGTCTTTTCCAATAGCCACTAAAGGGAAGAAAGTGTCTACACAGCAGTTTCCAATACCGGCCTTTCTTATATTCCGGGTACATACTGCATCAGTGCTCAGCACTAAGCCAATGCTAGGTAAACACGCAGTGAATGAATGAATCAATCATGTCTTCACACCAAAGATCGTCAGCTGCCCACAGTTTATTTGGAAGGCTCTCTGCCATACTCCACCTGGCTTGCCTTTTCCCTTTGTCAACCAAGGTGCAACTGGGGTTGATCACCTCAAACTATAATAAAGGATGATTTTTCTCTCTTTTCATAAAGGACCAGAAAACCTGGAAGTCAGAGCCGCCTACAAGACCTTAAAAACCTTCCTTCTTGAGTGTAATAAAAATTTAAGAACAAAAGAAAGACAGAGAAGACAGCTGCGTTCAGGTGTTTCTAGGAGAAGGCATGTGCTTTCTCAGAAGGAAGAAAAAATGGTGGCAGAAGGAGAAGCTATTTCTTAAGTGCCACTAGGTGCAGGGTAATTGTCCGCTTGCTTTATTTAAACGAAGGTTCCATCTTACAGATGACATTTAGTAGTAGCTGGAGTGCGTTACTTCGCATGAATGGTAGTGTCGCCCTGTTGGTAAGCTGTAGATCGAGAATTCAATTTGGATGTGTTGGCCTCCAGTCTAACCATTTTTTAAGGAGTCTAAGCAGCCTTGGCCTTTTTCAAAGTTTCCACTCACTATGTGACTCTCCACTGTTAAATACTACTGGTGTTTCCACTCACCTCCTTGGGAAGAATGGCTGGTTGCTGCTCAGAACGTTGGTCCCTGTGCCACCCACTCCTCTAACCCTAAATACACATTGTTCTTTCAGACTTCTGCAGTGAACCCTGTTGGTGATCCACCTAGATACCCAGGGTCCCCCTGGCTGCTTTGACACATCGAGAAAAGTGTGCTTTTGCCCTCTACATACCTACTTGCCTGTCTTCTTTGAAAGATTTAGTAGGTAAGAGAAGCAGAGATGTCATCCAGGCAGGCCCTCTGCCAGTGGCTGAAAGGGTCAGAGGTACACAGAGCCCAGGGCGCAGGGAGTACCTCTGCCATTTGTAACTCACATTCCAGAGAGCACCATCTCGGATGAGAGCTGGGATGTGCACATTTGCTTTCCCTCTCCTTCCCTGCCCTTCCTCCTTGCTCTGTTTCCTCTCGCTCCTTCCTGGCCTCCCTTGAGACTTGCTACAAGGCCACTGCACGTGAATCCTCATCTCAGGGGAATTTAACCTTTCCATAACTCCTGCCTCACCATCTAGGACTTAGGTCCCTGAGGGTGAATTGCAATCTAGCTTGCTGCTTTGCAGTAGGGTTAATTAATAGTCTCCTTAAAATAGTGAGCTCGTTGTATATGATTATTGTTATAAATTGAATTATACATGCACCGTACCCAACTGTGTTGAAGCCCTACCCTCAAAGTAACTGCGTTTGGAGAAAGGGCCTTTAAAGCAGGCAATTAAGGTCAAATGAGATCATAAGCGTGCTCTCTTCTCTCTCTCTCTCTCTCTCTCTCTCTCTCTCTCTCTTTCTCTCTCTCCCTACGCACACAGAGGTCATGTGAGGACACACCGAGAAGTCTCCATCTACTATCCAGGAAGTGAACCCTCACCAAATACCAACTCTTCTGGCACCTTGAAACTTTCAGTCCTGGATATTTAGTTTCAGCAGCTCTGGTAAAATAATATTGTTACTAATAGCATGCACCCATGTTTTTAAACAGAACTTAATGTTTACTTAATATTGGAGAACAGGGAGGATGAAAACAAGGAGAAAATAATTTAGTTTGAAAATAATGCTTAGGTCAAGTAAGTCATTAATTAGTTACTTAGCTAATAATGAAATAAAACCATGTACCAAGCACCTGCCACAAAACACAAAAGAATGCATGGTGTAGAGTTGCGTGATACACCCTCTGGTCCTCAGAGGGCAGGCAGAGTAGTAGCAGAGAATGTGGCAGAAAGCGGAGGAAATGACGATGCCCTCAAGCCCCACCCACCAGAACTAAACCTTCCAGGTTTTAAGACATCATTACAGTGAGCAGCATCACGGCCAGACTCACGTGATCACTATTCCAACCTTGTCCCCTACCTTCAGCAGCAGGAACAGTGGCTGCAGCCCCAATGTCCAAAGCCACTGGCACTTTTCCCCCGGCATATCTGGCTGTGATAGTTATTCTTCAAACCAACTCACTGCTAGCTCACACAGTCCTGTTATACACAGGCCCACACACAGGGAATCAAAAATGACTAAGAAAGCCCCGCACACCCGCATCAAAGACACCTGCAAGTACACAGACAGGAACGTGCTTTGGAGGGTCTGCCGAGACCTCGGTCACTTCCCCATCTCCTCCTGCCACATGCCCAAGGAAGAGAGCAAGTGTGCCACCAGCTTGGGCCTGAGGTAAAGAGCAACGGAAATGCATTCCTGAGGTACAAGCATGGTGAGATGGTATTCCCCACAGTCGCAGGTACTTATGGCGTCTTATTTCAATATCTTTACTTTCAGGTGCTTTTGTGGGGACAGTTCCCTGAAAGGGTTGGCTTCTGCTGACTCATGACCCATCTCGAGAATGCACGGCACTCCTTTCTTTGTGACTCAGCACCTTCTCCAAACCCCTGGAAGTCCCCTTGGTCCTCCTCCGAAGGCTGTCTGGAGGTGTGGCGATGAAGGCCCTGTCCTGGGGCAATAAGCAGCTAACAGGAGAGGGGGCTGGCGGATATATGACCTACATCTCACTACCTTCAAAGGTCTCATTTCCACGTATCATCCCTCTGGGGGGGGGGGGGTCGGGGCTTCAACATATGAGTACTAGGGAAAGGATGGCATGCAATTCATAACAAATTCTCTTTCCAAAACCTTTAACTGTTATTCAATCTTTAAAATATGTGAAAGAGGCTAGGGTAGGAAAATTTAGAAAAGTGGTCACAAACTCCCCCTTTTCTTTACCTTTGCTATTTCTTTGACTTTCAGTTTTAAATCATGTTTAAACACATTAGATAGAGTAGAAAATTGCACCAGGCTAAACATCTTTCAAGCATGTGCGATAATGGTCCTAGGTGCTAGTTAGGTAAGAATTACAAATTACACATAAAATGTTTCTCCCATGTGCAGAGGAAAAGCTTAGATGTGACACAGAAACAACTGAGGAAAAGGAAAGATGAATTTGTCTGGAGCTGGTTGTGTCTCTCACTTTATGCACCGGAATTTGGGAATGCTGGATTTATAAAAGGATTGACTTGGAAAAAGGTCAGAAGGCTGGGGAGTTCTAGCCAGCCAGTGTGCCTTGGTTTTAGATACTGCTGCAAGAGTGGAAAGAATACAGACTTGTAAGAAAACATATTCAGACTGTGCATAGCCTGGACACAGTTAGCCTGTATTTAGTTGTGCCCAAGTGATTGGACAAAAGAATTGTCAAATAGGCGACCTCTTGGGATGTACACAAGGAGGTGCTGGACAGACTGGGAACGGGTAGGCACTGAGGCTGGCTCCTCGCATCCATTTTTCTTCTTTGGTATATCAGCCTCTTGATTTCCCTGTGAGCAACTACCCATTTCCTCTTCAGTTTAGTCCTGTTTGGACTTCAAATACCCAACTGATGTCTGTCAGATGCTTTCCTGAGGTTCTGCATCTTGAATGAAGCCAGCAGACATGGGGGTCAAGATAGCCCTGAGGGCTGCAAATCCATGTATTCACAAACAGCATCCTTACAGGATCTGGTCAAGTATCCAGGGTTCTGAATGTGTTTGAGCCAGGATTTTGTTTTAGTTTTTGAAGATTTCTGGTATGGAATCATTTTTACACTTAACAGCCTTATTGAGATAATGCCCATGCCATACAATTCAACCGTTTGAGGTATACAAGTCATTAGATTTAAGTTATTCAGAGTCGGGCAACCATCACCAAATCCATTTTAGAAGACTTTCTTCACTCTCAAAACAAGTTCTGTACCCATCAGCAGTCACTCCCCAGGTCCCCATGCCCTTCACCCCTAGGCAGTCACTAAGCTACTCTGTGTTTCCACAGATTGGCCAAGCCTCATGAATGGAAAGACACAATGTGTGGTCTCCTGTGACAGGCTCCCTTCACTTGGCATGTTTTCAGGTTTTGTCTATGTGGGAGCCTGTGTCGCTACTTCATTCATCTGTGGCTAGACAGTATTCTAATGTAAGGATCTAGTTCATTTTATTTATCTAGTCAGCAGTAGATAAGCATTTGGGTTGTGTTACAAGTTGCTCAATACCTTACAGAACATTCTTTTTTACCTAAGTTGGCTCAGTTTTCATTGCTTGAGGCAAAACTTCTCTAACAGATCAAAATTTTTTGTTATCATTGTCCATAAAGATCATACACCTCAGGCTCAGTGGCCTTAGGATTCAGGTGACACTGAACCCTGTGCCCATTCCACTTTAGACTTTCTTTATAGGCTGAACATAAATATCAAGACAACTTCAACTTATGGATGGCAAAATGTTTTGTGTGTCTACTCAACTGTCCCTTCCTCCCTATGTCAGAGGGGTCAACCCTGCTGAGTGTCCCAAGAGAAACTCTCCCAGCCAACTTCAGAGTCCACTCTATGTAGAAACACAAAGTCATGGAAATCTGTTTCTATTTGTAATTCTTTTAGCTCCCTCTCAATAGACCATTCCTGTCTTTCGCATTCCTCTTTACTCCAATTTTTCAACTTCATTCTCATGAAAGGACTGAATACTCATTGCACATAGACCTTGAGCAAGAGTTTAAATTTTTATATCTCCTTCACAGGAAGATTTGCACATAGGATTCTATCAGAGTTGAAGGGCACGATTCATTAGTGGCAAGGGATTTGATGTCAGTTTGTTACATCTGTAAAGTAGCGGGTGTGGGGTGACCGGACAAGTTAGTGATGTTTCAACTTAATGGAGCAATAGAACCAGCTCTTCAAGTGCTGCTATAGGTAGAAGCCCAAAACACAGCTGAGGCCATGGATGGGAGGCTCTGTCTGTCTGTCTGTCTGTCTGTCTCTCTCCTTCCTTACCCTCTCTCCTTCTCAATTCAAATACATACATCTATCTTAGACAGTTGTGCCGAGATTTTACCTCACGCCCTGGATAATTCTGAATGGAGAGGAACAGGGAATGGAGCTCTTGGGTGAGATGAACCCATATGGTGGGCTTTTTTGAAAGGTAGATATAAATTTACATGCAGGGGATTTTAAGAACTGTATCTGAAAAACATCTTGAACTTCAGAACACAGAAGCATGTTAGGAGTTGTGGGATCCATAATGTCTTTCCCTCTGAAGTGTGATTTCCTTGCATCATGGGGAGAGCCGGGCTTAACATGTAGCTAAAACTATCGCTGCACTTCCCGTGCCAGTTGGGAGGCTCCCATCTTCTGAAGTCTAATGCCGTCATATGACCTGGTGCGGACCAGGGTATAAGTTAAAGGGACAGGACGATGCACATGAGGCCCCACAATTCCCTCCTTACTGACTCTGCGGAGGTGCAGGTGTCTACCAAGGGAACTGCATCTGCTTAGAGGCAGAGAGAGTGAAGTTCTCAGTGGTATGAGAATGATGAAGAGGAACAAGCCACCGAAATAGCAAGTTGTTTGGCTTAAGACTCCAAAAGGACAAGAAAGTCCCACCTTCTTCGTGAGATAAGGTGTGCAAAGCCGATGTCAACTCACCCACAATACATTATCTCTATTCCTGCCCACAGTGCACCCAACCGTGGCAGCCCCACCCCACCCCATGGAACCAGTTCCAAGACCCATTAACACAAGAACGGCTCAGCAACAAAGGCTCCACAGTGAAAGCTGATCTGATGGAAGCATGGTGCTCTTGCTAAGACCTCTTTCTAAAGGTCTGTGTGTGGTGGAGCATCGTGGGGTGGGATCATACTTCTCGTGCTTCGTGTTCTTTGCTGTTCTAAAGCAAGGTGTGTTCAGAGTGAAGGAGAAATGGCATTGTTCTTCTTTTTCTTATGCTCAGTTGTGTTCAGAATCTGAGGGTCAACTGAGGTGAGAGAGAGTTATTGCCACACCCTCATGCATCCATGAGACAAAGGGATTTCCCTGAGGGTCCCCACCCTCCCTAACTCCACATTCTTTTGTTTTCTCTTAAATGGTACATTGGTAAGGAGAGAGTAATGGTTTGCAGTAAGCAACACATGCCGGCCCTTCAGACACAGCCTTACAAAATACAGACAGTAAGTTTGTTTCTTGCTCATGTTATGTGCTGACTGGTTGGTGGCAGGTGGACTTAAAGGTCTGCTTGTCTTAGTCATTTAGTCACTCACACTCTGCTGGTGCCATGTTAGGAACCTCTGGACAGTCCTGCAATACAACACTGAGGTCTGGA
The DNA here is from genome assembly GCA_004027205.1 of Ctenodactylus gundi. Taxonomy (NCBI): domain Eukaryota; kingdom Metazoa; phylum Chordata; class Mammalia; order Rodentia; family Ctenodactylidae; genus Ctenodactylus; species Ctenodactylus gundi. Next base: position 28,386 of record PVKB01000870.1, read on the forward strand.
AGTGAGACTCTTTACTTCTGTTCCCCACATGGGCCACCGCTTCTCTCATGGGCTCCCTTAATCACAAGAGCGCCAGACAGCACAGTCTCCCTATGCTCCCAGAAAAGAAAAGAACTGGAAGTTTTTTGACAAATAGCACTAATAACCAACATAAATGGAAAAAATATGGTCAGAAAAACATGAGTCACAGTCCTAAGTCTACCCTTTCTAGCTGAGTGACATTGAGAAAATGAGTCGAATCTGTAACCTTCAGTTTTCTTACCCAAGAAATGAGGGAATAAAATCTTCCCTGGGACATCTACCCCTCAGCACAGAAGATGGGGCAACTGATATTAGTTAGCATCCGTACTTTATCCACTAAGTACCTTACTGCTAGAAAGTACCTCGATGGGTGTGGTGGTTTGGATCTGGAGTGCCCCCAGAGGCCTCATGTTCCTACAGATGCTGTGTAGGTTTGGGAGGCAGAACCAGGCTGGACAGGGCAGAGGTGAGGGGCTGACCTGGAGGTGTGTGTGCTGGTTCCACCTTTCCTCCCAGTCTATGTGTTCCACCACCGTGTCGTGAGGATCCCTGCCCCAGGAACTCTGGTTCCAGCTCGAGCTGTAGCCCCACTATGTGATTCCACCATTTCCCAGCCGCCCACCCATGAATGTACTGTGGCCTTCTGAAACTGTAAGCTACAATAATCTTTCTTCCCTAAGTTGTGTATGTTGGGTATTGAGTCACAGTGATGAAAAAGTAACTAGAATAATGGGCATGATTTAACAATCACATTCAATGTGAATGCTAAATAAAGATAACAACTTAGGTTTCTTGAGCTTCCCCTCCTCAACTCTATGAAGGATATTTGCATTATGACGGCCAAGTTTGCCGGGACAGACAGGCACTGACCAATGGAATGAAGCTCTCTGGAAGGCTCCCATTATCTTTAGTCCCTATTGTTTGCGCCCTTTTGGAATTCCTTCCCCTTGAATGTTGGCTGTACTTAGTGATAGAGTGTTATTTCTGAAGTTCGTTTAGAAGAACGGTGACTTCCATATCTCGTATCCTGTCTCCCTGGTCCTCTTGCTTCAGCACTTTGAAGACCTAAGCTGTTATGCTGGAGAAGCTCAGGTGACAAAAGTTTGAGGGCAGAACCCAGACAGCAACCAGGGAGTAACGGAGAGCCTCAGTCCAATGGCATTCAAGGAACTGAATCTTGCCAACAAGTACTGAGCAAACGTGGAAGTGGACCACTTATTAGCTGACTTCAGATAACTGTGGCCCTGGAAAACATGTGACTGCAGCCTCTGGAAAACCTTGAATAACCCATGCCTGGATTCCTGACCCAGGAAACTATAAGATAACAAATCTTTCTTATTTAAAACCATCAAGTCTAATTAGTTACACAGAAATGGATGGCTACTACTAACACAGCTATATGCCACGCATTCTGCTACACATAGAAATCACAAATGGGTGGAACATAATCCTCCCTTCAGGAGATAATCTTTCTGCCACCACTCAGGTCCTGGATTTAGCTTCCCTCTTTTAACCAAGGATAGCTCTTGCCTTAAATCCAGCATAACTACACTCAAGTGGGCTATGTGAGGGTGTTCATGGACCTCTGTTGACCTCGAATTTCTACATGTTTGCCTAACTCTGCATTAGCTATTTTAAAAGACTGCGAACATGCCTTTTTCTCACACCTACTCCAATCTTTCATTGGAAAGCAGTTTGGTGTGGTGCTTAAAATCACAATTTCTGGTGTCAAGCCTAGCCCTACCATGTCTTAACCATGTGTCTTTGAAGATATTCTACCCCTTCGAGCTGCCATTTTCCTGTGTTATTGGCATGGGGGCATAGTGCTTGGTGCAATGGAAGGGTACGACGATCCCAGCTAGGGCATTAGTGGGGAGTACAGAGCCAAGCCTAGTGACTAGAAAATGGTGAAGCATTTGATGTTAGCCAGCACCAATCTCAGACACAGGTCCTAATTCAAAGGCTGAGAATTTATCTGGTGAGCACACACACTCTCTCAGCACTATTTTGCTATTAATACTTACACACCACCTAAATTAGTAGAGTAGGGACAGCCAGAGCCACAGACAGGCACAATTCATCTACACTGTATCTGTGTGCTGCCTCTTCACCCAAGAATAGAGTGCCATGAGTCCATACCACAGAGGGGTTCTTCATTTATGTGGTGGACCGGGGTCTTCTGTCCTTTTCACCTCCTCCTAGGCTTCATATACTACTCTGGCAGAAAAGCAGTCCTTTAGCATAATAATTCATGGAAGACATGTCATGACCATGGCCCATGAAGGTAAGTTGTTCATTAATATTTTTAATTACGGATGAGTTAATTAACTTGATGATGTCTTGCCTTGAACAGCAAGGGCCCAGGGTGGAAGAGGGCCTAACAAGAAAACACGGAGGGAGGTCAGGATTCTAGGTTGGAACAGAATCACTAGAACAAAACCTGGGCTGAAGGGCAGGGGAGTGGAAAAGGAAAGTTAAATCAGAGAGAGGTTCCTCTACATGTCTTTGACTGAAAGGCAGCCGGGCAGGAACTTTAGGAAACTTTTGCATCATTCTCAGGACTCGTGAGAATATTCTTAATGTACAACACATAACACTAGGTTGTTTCTGGTAATGCCTTTCCAGTCCTTGCAAAGGCTGATACACGACTGAAACACCATTCTTGATTTCATTGCCTTCTAGACAGAAAGCATGTGCAAAAGGATGAGAGAACAGGTGAGAAGACTAAAGGTCTGGAAAAGCTGGGTTAACAGATGAAGATGGAAAGATAGAGAAATGTCTCCTTAATGCTCCCCTGCCTCCCATTGGTTACCGTACCCAATTCCACAGAGGAACATATCCAAGGAATAGTCAGGCTCATCTATTATATAAACATCTACTTTTATTTTAAGTTTATTACAACCGTGATTTAGATTTATTACAGTTTGAGAGTGATTCAAAATTAAATATATTTTTTTCTTCCAGTGCCATGAAGATAAATGATTTACAGGGTCTTATGTTCTATTTCTGAAAGAGGTGCTACAGGCAAAATTGATACTTGCATTACATAGCACTGTTCATCGTAGGCCTCTACTATGCTCAGTCCCTGCCCCACAATAGGCCTTGTTCTACTCTCTACAAGCCTACATAACCTGTTTAAGATGATTACTTTCACTTTTAGTATAAGAGAGCATCACTATAGCCCAAAATTTCCAAGATTATTACTTGTCATTTCCATTGGAACTACATTTCACTGACCCTAAAACTACGTCGTTCAAGCTAAGTAAGCTTCTGCCTGCTCAATACTAGAACAGAGGCTAATATCTGTTTATTTTTGCATGGCCCCTTCTTACGCTTAGAACATTCCTTACTTCTAAGATTCCTCTGCTACCTCTTGTCATTCTGTACAAAATATGGCTAAAATTCTCATTCTGAGACTGCCCTAATTGAGAAGTCATTCCTGGAATGTTGTGGACACTTGCTATTTCATATCCATCTACCCCACTCCCACTGATTACTTACATCTCGGTTTTCCTCTGGGAAACACACCCTACTCTACTCTTAGTCTATGTGGCTGAGGTGAGGTCATGTGTTGCTCTGGTTGGGATCTGGAACATATCCTAAATACCCATGTGTTAAAAGCATGGACTCTAGGGTGGTGTTCTTGGAGTTGGCCCTGTGGGGGGACTTTATGTCATTGAGAGTGTGCTCCTGAAGGGGGACTGCATGACTCAGCCCATCCAGTCTTTCTCTCTGCTCTACAGCTGGGGATGCAAGCAGTTTTTCTCAACTACACAGTCTCTGTTATAATATAGTGTCTCTCCACAGGCCTAGAACAATGAAACCAACTGATCTTGGACTGAAAACTCTAGAACTGTGAGCCGGCAAAAATCCTGACCCTGTGTAAGTTAATTGTCCCTGGTGCTTTCTTATAGTGATGGAGAGCTGCCTAGCACATGCCCATTTCCACAGTGGAAGCATGCCAAAGCTCAAGCGATCAGTGTGTGGCTCTGCTAGTCTACAGTGAGTGGCTCCGTGCTGGGCTTAGGACTCTAGCTAAGCTAACAAGGCACAACGAGTATTTCACTGGGACTCGGGGAAAGAGATGTTGGTTTTCTTGCATTACAGAAACTCTACAGAGAATTTAAGGGCTGTGACTGCCAGTCACCATCTGGCTACAACCACCATCTGGTTGATCACATGATGGCTGAGAAGAAAGCCAGTATAAAAGATTAAAAAAAGTTAATACCTGGGGCTCTTGATAGCATTTTTAGAAAGCAGACCTAGTTGTGTCTAAAGATAGACCTAGCCTTGAGGTTTTTATCTTATATAAATCAATATTTTTAACCTTTCATTAAGGCAACCTGAGCAGAATTCTCCATCATTTGAAACCCAAAGAACCTTTTCTCACACATTAGTGAAACAGCACGCACTTTAAGCTTGAGCAAGAGGCTGGGGGAAAAATCAAAGGTGAGGAGTAGAAGACTGATGGAAATAGAAAGAGTCCTTTAGATTAACCAGCTCCGAACCCATGAATCATGAAGAGACTTGAGAGTCAGGGAGAGATGTCTCTGCACGTGTTCATGCATTCAGTTGATGGTAGAAGCAGGGACATGAGTGGATTGGATGTCCAGTCCTCTGTGTTAACTCTTCCCAGTCGGACGGGAATGAACTCCTGTTTTCTATGAGGCTGAGGGTCCTCTGGCTTGTTTTAAGAGGTTCAAGGCTCATGATTCTGAACCACTCTCTCCCTTTATTCCCCCCCCACCCCATTATAGAGCACATTAGTTTTAGTGACTTGAATCCTTTCATGTTTTCAATAATTTTGAGCACACTTTCATATACTTTTTTCAGATTTTTCAGTTCAAGTTCCAAAAGTCTAGTTATCATAAAGGTTGTTTGGTCATATGGTGAAATGGGATTTTTTTATTTTTATTTTCAGAAATCCTCTGACTTGTCTTTTTTGTTATTACTATCTTTCTGGCTTAGAGCTTCTACTGAGAACCCTAGGAGTACTGCTGTCAGAGAACTGATTTTTATGGTATGTTTTATGATACATTTTCACTTCATGGCTCCCTGTTTCCATGTTTCCTCTCTAGCACTATGAAAGAATATTTTAAATTCTGTGTCCTGTTAAGAGTGGGTACTGCTCAAGGCTTTATGTATGTGTCACTGGGTAGGACCTCTTAACATGATGTTTTTACTACCAAGAAATCTTTGATTTCAATTTATTCTTTATAATTTTAGAATCTACACTGTAGGTTAGCTGCTACTGACATCTTTTAAAAAGAGATATATATTTCTTGCACGGGTGTTGGGAAGCGAAATTTCAATCCTCAACACTGTCCTTTGCTTGACAATTACACATTTTCTGTCTCAATCCACTGGAGAAAAACTCTGGGCCATTTTTGACGTTTCCCTTTCACACTCTCTGGGTCTAAGGCTGTCTTTCTAAGTTGTACACAGAGTTCAGCTACGGTGTCACATGTGCGGGCAGATGGGGTTCTGCCAGCTTAGGAGGTTCTGACTTATCGTATTACTTGCGTCAAAACTTAAGTGGACTGTAGTACTACAAATAAAGGTCAACTTCTGTTAAGAAAAGGAAAAAGAAGAAACCAGAAGAAAAAAGGGAGGGGAAAGGAGAAGGACAGGAAAGGAAAGAAAATCAAGCCGGGATTTGATTTTCAGAAGAAAGTTTTATTTCTTGTTTTATTTTCCCCCAAACAGGTGCAGGTCTTGAGAAATAAGCCACTTTGTAAGCAAATATGTACCTTTTTTTCAATTGCGCTAGGGATGCAGCCTCTTGAGAGTCTTGCTCACGCCTGCGGTTTTGCACCCTTGCTCTATGTGGGGCGGAGGGGGAACTCCACCAAAATCCCACTCCACGTTATTGGCATCAGAGGTTGCTGACTTCATGCTGAAAACACTGTTCAGATATCTGTTCCTCGGGGTTTTCTTTCCTGTCCTTCCCCACCCTCTGGAATATAAGAATTTCCCTCTCCTTCTTATGATTCCACCGCGTTTTCATTTATTCGTATTCCATCCAGCAGTTTTTGGTGAGCATAGCAAAAGGGCCTGCAAGTTCGCATATCTAACTCAGTTTATGACTCTTTCTGGATGCCCCTGACCCTGTTTTTCTCTAAGTGGTACTAATGAGGCCCCAGGGAGTTCACCTGGAACCTTCCAACGCATTCTTTGTGTCCCTGTGTACGTGTGATACTGGGAATTCAACTCAGGGCCTTCACACTGAACTACACCCCCAGCTCTCCTTTTCTTAACTGTTCATGAGACAGGGTCTCACTAAGTCACTAGAGTGTCAAGTCTGGGCTCACACTTGTGATGTTGCAGCCTCAGCCTCTCAGCGGGCTGGCATTACAGGCCTGTGCCACCCACCGGGCCCGGCCTCCAATGCATTCTTGTAAGCACAGAGGGACTATTCCAATCTTGCTTGAGCTCTGAGCCTTCTTCTTACTTTCTCTTACTAAATAGGCTGTCCCTCTAACATAGCGGATGGGATGGACACTCTTCAGTGGCCACTGTAGGCTCCTGACATCACTCACAGGCAGTTCTAGCCTCTCCCTCTGCAGACTTCTCATTGCTGGGCTTTCCAGTTCCTAATAATGAGACATGTGGCCCTGTGGGGCTGTCTGTACGTATGCACGATCTGGCCCTGCCAGTCTGATGAGGCTACACACAGGCAGAGAGGTGGGGAATGCCACTGGCTTGCTCTGTCACATGCTCAACCTGGCTGACCGTTGCCTTGGGTTCCTGAGAACTGGCTTCCCAGGTGGCTGCTGAAGCGGGCAGGATGTAAAACCAGAAGTGCAAGGGAACCGACGATGTCGCAGGAGATAACTCAGTCCAAAGGGAAGGCAGAGCAGGCACAAGAAATTCTCCCTTCCTATTCCCAGACGGACGATCAAAACATCAAATAGTTTCAAGAGGCCTCTTTGAAGCCACCCCGAGAGACCAAGTGATCAATTGTGCTTTTAATTTAGTAATTTTAATTTTTAATTAAACAAGTCCTTTTGGTGCTGGGATTGAAGCCAGGGCCTCATACACACTGAGCCCGTGCTCAGCCACTGAGCAACATCCCAAACTTCAAGCTGTGCGCTTGACAAAGATACGACATAATCTACGAATCTGTTCGGCCAATCCTCAGACATTCTTGGTTTTCTCCCCTCCACCCCACACTCTGGCTTCCTTGGAATTGTACTCCTCTGTATGCTCAGTACATAAGGATTTGCCCCGAGCTCCGTTTTCTAGGTAGCAGAGATAAGATTCTCACCCACGGTCTGCTGAAGCCTCTAGCCCTTCTCTTTACTTTAAATCAGGCAACAACTGGAGGAAGGCAGACTTCTTTGTCAGGGGAAGGTACATCCCTTCTATTGTTTTTCTAAACTCTGAGCCTGAAACAGACTTAAAGTTTCCAGGCTTTCTGATGGGCATGTTGTATCCTCGTGCTAGATGCAGACGAAGCGGCTATGGCATGTGGGAATGACCTGCAGCCCAATGCCTAAGGAGTACCCAACAGAGGCCCTTCTAGGTTCACGCTAGGAGTTATGTGTCCTTGAACTGTACAACTCCTGCAATGGTTTCCATGATGAATTCTTAACAGTAGATGTTGCCGGGGTCCAAGAAGTCACTCCCAATGCTGTTATTTTCCTTTTCTTTTTGTAGAATTCATTTTTTCCAAGCATGCCTCTCTGCTGAATCTGCAGGATACTTCTGATGGTAATCTTCATTTTAAATTTAAGGCTGTCTAAAATTTCACTGTGAAAAAATGTTCTCAGTGCAGTGCTTTATTACCAGGAGAATGTGGCACGGAAACATTTCATCAGTAAATCTCAGAGCTACACATCGTCTAGGGGAAAGATCCAAAACATACGTAAAGACTGAACAACTTCAGATGAGGACACGGGAAACAGTGACAAGGTCTAGGAGACTTGGAATGAGAAGACATGGGATTTAGCCTCAGGAGCAGTAATTTGAGGCCGCTGAATATTTCATTTAATTTGTATGGCCCTGAATCGGTCTCTCAGTACCCACCCTACATGGGGAGACATCCTGGGAAAGGTTGGACACAGAATCTTGCCTCTCGTACTACAGGAGCTGACATGGGTCAGATAGTCCCAATTTGCAGATACTGGCAACCAGAACGCAGGCAGGTAATCTAACCTCAGCCACTGATGATCTCACTTAGAACTCTGAAGCCAAACCAAAGGATTTAGAATTATTCATTTGCAGTCTAGATATTCAGCCTGTCTACGAAGTCTCTAAAGTGGGGGATATTGTTCCAATACTGTTCTTTCCTCTTACAGAGTTACTGATAGTTTTTGTTGCTTGCAGCAACAGCAGTAAAAACTACCACAGGAAGGTCGAAAATTTCTCCCATGTTCATAAAACCCCCCAAACTGCTGTGTGACTCTTGGGCTTTTGCCAAGCATTTTCCTTCACATAATCTTATTTCGTCTTCAAGCTAATCAGCTGGATTCACTTTATTAACCATATTACATGGATGAGAACAGATGAACATCAGAGATGGATGGCTTGCTTGTTGTTACATAACCAGTCTGGAGGGGGTCAGGGCTCGAGGCCAGTTTAATTCTCTGTGCCTCTTCCATGTTACTAATGTTTCGTTTGTTTCTGAGACTCTGTAGCGCAAGCTGGTCCTGAACTGAGTAGCCCAGGCTGGCCCTGGACTCAGAACAATCTTACTCTGTAGCCCAGGCTGACCTTGGACTCAGAACAATCCACCTGCCTCAGCCTACCAAGTGTTGGGATTACAGGCATGCACCACCACGCTCAGCTTTACGAGATGCGGGGGAATCGAACTCAGGGCCTTGTACTTGTAAGTCAAGCACTTTAACCACTGTGCCATTCTTCCAGCCCTATGTTAATACTGCTACCATATCTAGGTTGGAACTGAGATCATGATCATGAAAGTATATTCTAACCTGAAAATCTTCCTCTGATTGTTATTACTGTTCAAGGTCACCCAGAGAGAAAGTGGAAGAAATCTTTTTTTATGCCAGTCCAGTGTCATTTCTATTATTTTATACCTTCTCCATCCAAAGGAATACATTTTAAAATTAGATTTATAGATTACTTTTTGAGTAATTATCTTTACCAGTGGTTTAGAGATAGAAATAAGATACTTCTTAGCTATCTCCAAAGAATTCAAGAATCTTTTTACATGGTTTTTAAAGAAGCCTACAAAAACATCTCCACCCCCACCTCTAACTCCTAATGGTTAGTTCAAGGTTATCTTCTATCACAAAGATTTATCCATACCTCTTAATTAATGATAGCACTGGAGAACTTGTTTAATTATCTCAACACCCTGCAAATTGCCCTATTATTGTTCTTATCTTAGTCTCTGTCTCGCCTGGTCTCTGCTCTTGTTCAACTTTGCAATGTGATTCCTTTGCTTAACCTTCCTGGTAGAGGAGAGGGAAGCCAGTAGCAGAAGAAGAGGTAACAGGCAGCCCTCAATAAGTAGCGACTGCTGAGCAGAGACAGAAACCGTGTGAAAGCAATGGTCTCCACTGACCAGACAGGACTCAAGTTACCTAAAAGGAAATAAACTTATTAGAAACCCAAGAGTCTGATGGTGGCAGCCGTAGGTAGGCTGGATCTGGAAGAGGTGTTTCTTTTCTCATTTGTTCTTTCAGCAAGCAATACAAAACGGTTATCCTCCATCAGGGGCATGCTTACGCCAACACAGGGAAGGCGGGGACAGGACAACTGTCATCACCACAGAAACTTACATTTAGATCTTTACAATTTGCAAAGCGAGGTGGGCAGAATAGTTGCTACTTCCCTCTTACATATGAGAAAGTAGGCTCGAAGACAGTAAGAGATTTGCCAAGCATCACAAAGCCTTAGTGGTGACATCAAGAGTCAAGCTAAGTGATAACGTTGGGGAAGGAAAGATGGACAGAAGGAGGAAAAAGAAAAGAAAAATAAGGAGAAACAGTTGAGAGGGCAAGTGGGAGGAAATGACAGCAAAATGGGACCAAAAAGAATGATATTAATCACTTCGCTCCTGTGATGGAGTCTTACACCGCATAACGGGAGGAGAGCAGAATTCCAACCAAGCAGACAATGTGAGTGACACGCCACTCACATTCTCTAAGACAGAGGGTTTTTTAAAATTTTATCATAATTATTTAGAAAACAACAACAAAAAACAAAAGGTATAAAAAACTATGACTTCTATTTCACATTTCTGCAGTACTTTTGACATATTCTGTCCTTATCCGAACAGTTAGAATGCATTTGCCAACTATGCGTTTCCAGGGTGAGGAAGGGGACGTGGGTGGGCTTCAGGGCTCACAAAGGCAAAGGGTGGGCTTCTTTCCTTAAAACTAAACAAGTTCCTTGAGAAATCTCCTGTTACCTGTCCTTCCAAGAGAGCAAGCATATTTCTAGATCTCTTTCCTGAGAATACAGGAGGCTGACTTTACTCAGATGGAAACATACACCCTGGAGGATCTGCTCACCAATTTGCTTCACAAAAGCCCAGATTTCTGTTCAAATTCCAAAGGATTCATTCCTTCTTTGCCCAAAACACCAGCAATGACTTCACTTAGAAGACGATATGATACAGAGTTTAAAATTTGATATTGTGTAGTTGTATATGCACATGTGTTATATGTTACAGGACAGTTATATTGAAGAATAATGAAAACAGAGAACCTTCTTCACTTACCTATCGCGTGTCAGCTAAATCCTACTAGGAGGGCAGATTGTATTTATAAGTTGCCTTCCAGTCTATGAGAGGCCAAATTTGTGCAGAAGAATCTCAACTGCAACTGCTGCCATTCCAGAGCCTAGAATTTCCTTGTACTAAACAGACCGTCCTGTTGATAATCAAGTGCACCAAGGGGTGTACTGTGCTAAGCACAGCTGTCACAGGCATACACTTGAGTCAGGAGTTTGGGACATGAACTACTGGTAATGTATTTATATTTCTTCAACCTACTTATATTTTTAGAGTAAACCATCAGTTACTAGCAATCTGGTTAAATTTATATTACCTGTTTTGTTCATAAATAGCTTTTATCATTCTAAAAATAATCCTCATCAAGCCTAAGTATCATGACTTAATTTTTAAATCTGACGCACAGAACTAGATTAGTTTCTTAGTCACAATTCATAATTTAACAAAAATAAATTCTAGCTTTTTTTTTTTTTTGAGACAGTGTCTCACTCAGTAGTTCAGGCTGGTCCTGAACTCACCATGTAGCCGAGGGTGGCCTCAAACTTAGGACAATTTTCCTGTCTCAGGCTCCAGAGTGCTGAGATTATAGGCACGCACCACCACATTCAGTTTATGTGGTGCTGGGGAACCAAACCTAGGTAGGCTTCTGCTTGCTAGGCAAGGGCTTTAACCACTGTGCTATTCCTCCAGCTCTGAATTCCAGCTCTTTTTAGCCTTTTCTATCACATGGAAGCAAGCGAAATGTTATTATGATTACTCTCATCATTCACATCTATTTTCAAATGTCTTTTTTTCTATCACTTTATTTTACAACATCTATTCATTTGTTTATTCAAAATTAACAGAGCAAGAGTTTTCGAGTTAATAGTTGGGATTCAAATCCTGGTTCTTTTGCTTTATTACCTGAATAAAATTAGATCTGACTTCTCTGGGATGGAGATATTTTATTTGCAAAGTGAGGGCACAGTTCTTTACCTTAAAGAGTTGTAAAAGAATTAAGTAAAGACATAAAAGTGACTTATATGTGGGAAACACTCCAGAAATATTAGTTTCCTCTTCCAATTCATTTTTATTATGTCCTTCTTGAATTTGGCAGCAGAAATCTAAAGTAACATCCAAGTAAGAATACATCAAAATTTCGGAAATTATCTCTGTAAAGAATATAATGAATGTTCCTTGGTGTTTAAAGGCCAAAATATATATTAATTTTTGTTTATTTTTAGTTAAACACAAAAATTCATAAATCTCTAAAAGAAAAGTAATTTTCACTCAAAATGGAAATAAATTTTAGAAGGATGGAAAGAAAATAACTGTAAAAATGCATTAAAGGTTTTCATATTCCTAAGTGAAACTGGAGACCCATACAGTTCTACTGATACTTAAGAATTTTGACCAACAGCAGTGACATCAAATTGGCCAGCCATTAAATAGTTCGGTATATTTCACATCAAGTGAGGCTGTCTAAAAATGAAAACTATCCCCCCATCCTGGAAATCCACAACGCAGATGGCAGTGTGCAAAATGTTCTGATAAGTCTTGGGACAAACAAACAGATAAACTCAAGATCTGAAGTTCATAAAGTCATTTATATCTTTAAATATAAATGACTCCTGTATTTTTATAAGTTTGCTTGATTATTTTTGTTCACAGGACACCTGAGAATAGCATTACAGACTGAACATCTATCTATGTTCTTCCCTCTCAAATTCACACGATACGGCTTATTTGGAGGCAGAACTCTTGGGAGATAATTAAGTTGCAAAGGTGGGGACCTATTAAATGGGATTAGTGCCTTTATGGAAGACATGGCAGAGATGAACTCATTCTCTCTCTCTCTCTCTCTCTCTCCCTCCCTCTCTCTCCTCTTTCTTGACCCCACCAGCCCCTCCTCTCTGTAATATAACATAATGAAGAAAAGAAGACCAACTGCAAGCCAGGAAGCTGATCCTCCCCAGCCACTGGATCTGATGGCACCTTAACCTTTGATTTCTAGTTTCCAGAACCATTAGAGACAATTTTTGGTGTGTAAGTTATGATATTTTGTTTTAGAAACTCAAACCTACCAAAATATAACAAAGCTAACTATCTCCTAAGGCACAAAGTGTGAACAGTAGTAGAGTATGCTGGATAATACCAAAGTCCTGTGGCACAAAGACAAAAAAAAAAAAATAAAATAAAAAATACAGCAAAACCCACAACAAATCCCAGCCCTGTAAATATAGTTAATATACACAAATGACAGGTCTAATGAACAATTTCATCAATAAAGATCGTGTTTAAATCTCTTAAAATGATCAATAATCATCTGGCTTAAGTAATACAGTCTACTTCATTAAACATCACCCCAGTCCTTCCAGCCTGGGAACTGCAAATTCACTTGAATTTCAGTTGTCTTGACGCTCACACAGGGATGCAGACTCAGTCAAGATCCTCAGCTGGTATTTATGAAGCATTCATCTTTTCTGCGTATTTATAATTGCTTTGCCACATAGTTTATAAGTAAATAGAGTACGGTGAGTTTGGACGGTCAGATGTCGCAGCTTAGCATCAGAGAGGAATAGAGTCCTAATATTCTGGGTAAAGATACCTTCCTGTCCTTGCCTCGGTTTCCTCTGATGTAAACTGGTGGGTATTTCCTACTTTACTGTTTGTGGATTACATGAAGTCACAGAAAAAGGAAGTGTAGCTTACAGGTAGAGTGCATGTTTACCATGCTTGAAGCCTTGGGTTCAAAGCCCAGCCACAAGAGAAAGCTTCAACCACTGTCAGACACATAAGACATGTTTAACACAATTACTTTATGAACTTCAGATCTTGAGTTTATTGGAGGGTTTTTTTTTTCTTTTGTGAATAACCACCCTATTTATAAAAAGGCCCTGAAATGCCAACATAGCCTGCACATTTCTGCATCCAGACTGGTATTTATGTATGTGCCATTTACAAACCATTTGGCTCTCAGGTGAAATCCTTCAGGAGAGTCATTACCACAAGCCGGTTTCCCAAGGTCTCCCTTCACACCTCCTTAGGGACTGGGATTTGGAGGGGAGTTACAAACACTCCAGGGAAGCCAGGCTGCCATCCTGTGCTCACAAGCACTTTGCTGGAGTTTGTGGTGGCTGACATTCCAGTGACAGTGAGGGGCAGGGGAAGAAGATCCTTGCTGTGTCACTCTGCTCCTTTAATGCCGCAACAGGAGCTCAGTGCCATTTTGAGAGCTGCCTGGGTCAAAATGAATACGTCTAGGGAAACGCTGGTGGGAGCAAAGTCAGGGCAGAGGGTTCTGGCCTGCTGCCAATAGGCCAAGGCCTCATGTCATAGTCTAGGAACGTGCTTAGCAAGGCCCACAGTTAGAGCTAAGTATCTCGGCAGGGACTGCAGAACGCTTTGTCCTGATACCCTTCTCCAGCACTTTTGCCCGAGTTTGTCTTTATTTACAGAAAAAAAAAGAAAAAAGAAAGAAAGAAAGAAAGAAAGAAAGAAAGAAAGCAGGAAGGAGAGGTGAAGGGGAGGGAGTAAATGAAGAAAGAGAAGAATAGGGAAGACAAAGGGAGGGTCAGAAGGAAAGAAGATAGGAAGGAGAAAAGAAGGAAAGGAAGGAGGGAGAGAGAGAAATGGAGGAAGAGAGGGGAGGAAGCCCCCCTCCCCTTTTGGGTGTTGGCTGATGGGTCGGTGGTAGGCAGATGTCCCCATACTCCAGCCCTCGCAACTCTCATCAGGAAACGGAATTTACTTCTCCACTTTTTGAAGCTGAACTAACCTTGCGACTTGCTTGAACCGAAATCATGAGGCAAAGTGAGACATTGTACCAGCTCTGCGGCCAGGACCGAAGAGGTCCAGCGTGTCTCTGTCTCCCTGCCTCCCTGGGAAGGCTGCTGGGTTGGCAGGACTCAGCCAGAAGGCTGCAGACAGACCTGTAGCCCAGGCCTCCAATTACAGAGGCTGACCCACCTGCTGACCTCAGCCCATCATCTGCAGGCACTCCAGGAAGAGGCTCCCCACGTGGGACAGCCCACGTGGGACAGCCCACGCGGCACCCTCAGGTAGCCACTGGGTCCGTGAGCAGTGATGGTGCTGGGTTAAGTTTGTGGGTGGCTTCTTGAGAAGTGACATCAAATCAGAAGCTGGTGTCTGGTGGCGTCTCCCTGCTTTTGTTCCTTTTCTGCTCGTCCTGCCTGGAACGCTGGGCCATGGCTTTACAGGTCGAACAATGTCACAGCCAGTTTCCCAGCCATCGCACAGCACAGACTTCTGTTTCGTGAGGCAGAGAAACTCCAGGCAGCCGGGGCCATGGTTTCTCTTACTTGCCACTCAGCACAATCCTGGCTGAAAGGACGGTGTTACTGGAAGCCATACTGGTTTAGAGTTACAGGTGATGGCAGGGATAGAGTAGCACACTGGAAAGAGATAGTGGCTGGAGGAATGCTGACTAGTGTGTTCATTCATTCATTCATTCTTTTGCTCATTCAGTCAAATATGCACTGAGTACCAACATTACAGACACATATGGGGGACCCAAGTGAATGGAAAAATCACATGCTACAGGCTCTCAAGACTGGGAACAATTCAGAATAATGAACTTCTCCTTTCCCCCCAATAATCTCTTTTATAACACCTCTGTCAGGTTCCTCATTACAGCATAGCCCCTTCTCTGATTGTTAAAAAGTAAGCTCTAGTCAAGCTATAATCTGCCTTCCGACTGCACTCACCCACTGCCACAGCTTGGCTTTCCAGTGCTTTCTAGATGTTTCCCTGGAGTACACCCCCCAGAACGGAGGCAATACCCAGGGGCCAGGAAGATGGGGATGGAGCGTGGCATGGAGCACAGGGCAACATTGCAAACTTAAATATTTTCTTTCAAATTCTTCTTTAGCTTAAAAATCCAAAAACATGGAAAATCAAACAGAATCATGGTTTGCTTTAAGACAGCAAACATATTTATATCTCTCACCAAGAAATAACATTGCTTCTTGAGGTAAAGATACAATATTTGTCTTGTGACCTCTAGACCTCTCCTCCTGAGGAAACAGTAAATGACATTCTTTGCAATAATAACAGAAGCCAGTTGTTTAATGTCAACCATACACCAGTCATTGTGCTAGGCATTTCACTCTCGTGTGCCGTGGAAGTTTCACCACAGCCCTGTATGGTATTATTTTCTCCATATTAAAGATGAAAAAATTAAAGTTCAGAGAGGTTAAATTATTTTTTTCCCGAGGCCTCAAAACTGATAAAGTGGAAATGCTCTTTAACCTCAGTTCTGGAGATCTTCAAAGTCCATCTTCCACATTGTGCCGTGCTGTGAAGGAGCCACCGCTCCACATAAGCAGAGACAAACTTTCTGTTACCTTCTCCAAACGTCCCTGAGGCAAAAGCACGCTAAGATGAAATCAGATTCCCTTTTCCAAAAGGAATCATAAATTAGTAGCATAGGTAGTTATTAATTAGAGAATACGGAAGGAAGAGGCGGTGTCTTGTTTTTCTTTCTTTCTGTCTCTTTTCTGTCCCTCTCTCCTTAGCCTCCCTCACTTGTCCTTGCATTCCGTGAAGCCTGGAGGTCAAACAGGCAAAGTGAGGAAATAGGTGTTGTCTTCTAAGATGAAGAGGTTCTCCGTGCAAGGCTTGGAGAGACGATATTATCCAATGTCCTTCTGTTAACGAGCAGGGCGTGTGCCAAGCTAAACTAATCACCAACCAACTAAAACAAGACAGGGTTTTAAAGCAACTGGAAGGACATTTTAAATGCAAAAAATAAGAGCAAGATTGATGAAATAGATTGAATTTAGTCTCTGTTTCACTGTTGCCAGCTATGCCAAGTCCTAATGTTAGGCCTGTGGCGGACATTAACTTCAGAAAGTCAAGGCTGGTTTAAGGAGAAATGTAAGAATAGAGATAGGTGTTAGCCTCCTGTCGGAACAGGGGCATCCAGACTTAACTGGTGGCTCATTTCATTCATTGGATGGGGATGAGGGGACCATACTCTTCCGCAAACACCATGAATTCTGTGAGCCTTAGGAACTCTCACTACGTCACTTCCAGCTCTACCTAAACTTTCCGTCTTGGTGGCCCTGGACTCAAGGAAGGAAAATGGCCAAAGAATGAGTATCAAAAGCAATGTGTTAGGTCACACCAGAGCTCTAAGTGTACTTTTCATGGTAGTACTCCAGATGGTGGCTCTCAACTCCTTTCTTTGTTCATATTACACATATGTAGTTGGAAAGATAACCCAACAACTTCTAACTTTCTCAGGCAGCCACAGGACATTATCTATTACAGACAACATACGGCAATGGATCCACGCACCTGGGTGTGTGGGTCCTCCTGAGTCTGATGACCTCCCATTTTATTCCTAATCTTTCTTGGGAATCCATGTCCAATTTTTCTTTGGAGAGGATAATTATAACCAGAATTCTCTATAGAACAGTATGAGGATAGCATGTTAGTTACTGTCTGACCTAATTAGCTATGTAACTTTTAGAATTTGTACTGGCTTCTTCAAAGAGAAAAAGCTAGGTTATGTTAGACACTACAGTTCTAATGACACAACGGTACATGGGCCTAATGAGTAATTTTATCAAATTAATTATTTCTGAAAGGATAAATTTTTATGCTCAGAAAAATCACTCCAGCATTTTTATTTTATGTTTTGATCTTTGCAACCAATTTTAAAGATCACCCTGCGCCAGTTCCATTTGCTCTGAGAGTCTCGCAATGGTCCCAGTCAAAAGCAATAACACTGGAATCTGACCGGAGCCCTGGTCTTTATAGTCTCTCAGCGTATCCTAGCACCCTGAGTGATTAAAGTCGGATGGATGAATTAGCTTTCAGAAGTTTCACAGTTTTAATATCATCACTTCAATAAGGCAGCTGCGAGCAGAGAGGACAGCTGAGCTCTTCCTGGGAAGAGACACCTGAATTAATCATCTGTCTCCCACCACCTCCCACCTGCCTGGGTCAATGTGCAAATGATAGTTTGTACACTGTGGAGATTTTTATTTTTCTGGTGTCAGTAATGAACCGACAGCTTCAATTTCCCAGCAGCTGATGTCTAGCTGGACCATTTGATGGGAGCTTCATTCTTGGTACAAAACTGCGTTTCAAAGTAGTATCAACTGAGATAACCTTGAAGGACACAGTGCTGGGTGGCGGTGGCTGTCACATCCACACACTCTCATCGCCTTGCTTCTCTATTCTCCTATAGGCTACGCATCACACATTATAAGCCTGGTTTGATCCAATGCCTTAATTTTATAGGACAGTGGTTCTCAAACATTAACCTGCATCAGTATTGCTTGGACAGTGAATTAAAACGCACACACATATGACCTCCTACCCCTGGGTTTCTGACTCAGAAAGTGGAAAGTAGAGCCCAAGGATTTGCATTTCTATCAAGTTTTCAGGGGAAGCCGAGGTTCTTGGTATGGGGCAACACTTTCAGAATCACTGCCTTAGAGATGCTAAAACTGCTGCATTGATACTTAAAACCAAATTCCAGTAGTTTCCCAAGTGGCATAAGGGGAAGTAAGAACTTTACAATAACTATTAAGTCCTTTCCTTGCTAATTTTTTCTTCCAAAGAAGAGTGAAAAACACCACCTCTAAACTCTTCCCACTGGCCTTAAGGACGGCAACAGGCAGCGCCTAGGTTGTCCTAGGCACATCAGTTCATAGCTGACTGTACATGATAGGGAAACCACAACTTAGAGGAAACGGCCATGTAAAAATATGATTCCAAGTCTTAGTGTTTCAAAGGCGAGTCAGTTTATACAAAAGGTGGTACAGGTGAAGTCTCTGTATGCAAAAGAGAAGATGAAGGCAGATCCCTTTATCCTTCGAGTTCCTGAATGTGTGTGTGTGAGAGAGAGAACTCCCTCTCTATTTTTCCTCACAGAGCAAAAGAACTGGACTGCATCCCAGACAGTGCACAGTAGGGGGCCTTAGGCTGCCGGTGGGCTCAGAAGAAGCCATCAATTAACCACAAAAGGTAGAATCACTAACCCAAGAGCACTTTACACTCAGAAACCACCAAGAAAATCCCCCATCCCTTCACTCCACTCTCCTCTTCAAAAGCAGAGGAAAAAAATAGCATTGTTCTCATTCTGAATATTCTGAATAATTTTCTTAGGTTTTATAGGCATGTTGTCCACTGAAGTTCCCAAAATACTTATTTCCTGAGAGATGGGTATGTCTGCACGTGTGTGTATTTGTAAAGAGAGAAAAATAGTGGGCCGGGGGGAGGGGTAGAGGGAGGGTGGGAGAGATAGATAGATAGAGAGAGAGAGAGAGAGAGAGAGAGTGAGAGAGTGAGAGAGAGAGCACTGGATATACTTAAAATTTGAGGATTGTTATTATAATTAGGTGTAGAAGTTTCATCCTGTATCCAAAGGTAAAGTTAGGTCTGTCATTACTGCTACTGTGAACATTTGAGAAGAGGGAAGGTTAACAGAATCACACCAAAAAATGTGATTAGTGTGTCTTGGGAGGAACCCCTGTCTAGGGCACAGCAGCAGTGGGATGAAGACCTAAGGGACAGTGCTCCCAGTGGGCACGGTCCCCCTGACTAGTCACGCAATCATGGCCAAGTTACCCAACTTCCTTGCGCCTTGGATTCCAGACCTATAAATTTAGGAACTTACAATTTATACCTCAGAGGGCTGCTGTACTGAGTGAGCTAATCTATGGGCTTAGAAGAATGGCAGCCCACAGAACACGCTACGTAAGTGCTGGCCATTATTATTTATGTCCAAATACGTGCCGTTCTTCTTTTGTTTTATGCAAATTCCTCATGCTAATGCTATTTAGTTTGGCTAACATCCAATTTTGAGACTTCTGCCATAATTATCTACATATGGCAGCGGGATTGTTCCAGAACCACCCTAATGACTTCGATTAGGACCAATCACCTGTGTCTATTTACATAGCAGGATGATTGGCAGAGTTTTGGAAGGACTGGATATTCCAATTATATTCTCATTGGGGACGGACTAATATGCCAGTCAGAACTGGGCTAAAACAAGTCTTTTTTGGTACCTTCTATACAACCTAAAGGAGAAACCAGGGGATAAAGGATAGAAAAAGAAAAGGAGCCTTGGATACAGTCAGTGAAAAGTTCGCACTTCTGCTAAGTTCACACGCAAGATGAAGCACAGTCACGTGGGCGGAGATGTGGGCAAGGCACTCCCACCCACAAGGAGTTCAGAGTCATGGGAAAGACGAATCAGAAAATCAACAAAGACCGCAAAACGCAAGAAGGATTGAAGTGGACATTCCCACGGAGCCCGCAGGAGTTGCCCAGAACTGACACTCCCAAGCCAAGAAAGACCTGAGCGACAAGTCAGAGCCTGCCGTGATGACAAGATACATAGGGTATGCTGCACAAGGCCTTGTACTAGGGTGGCCTGTACCAAGCTTAGAGGCATGAATGGCTCTGGAGGTCATGGGCAATACATTGTAGCAAGACACTAACTACTTAGGGCTCTTACACAGGCATCAAAGAGGACACACAATGACATAAAAGATGAAAAGACTGGGCGAGTGAAAGATTAATCTCATGTTTGTTCTATGTGTATGTATCCCTCTCTATGTGGAGGTACATGAACCATGTAGATTGGAGAAAAAGAGAGAGAGAGAGAGAGAGAGAGAGAGAGAGAGAGAGAGAGAGAGAGAGCAGTCAAGAAGCCCTCGACCAACAACTGAGAATTAATTTCCTGTGCAATGGGAATAAATGAATGTACAGATATTGCTAATGGTGCCATTGGTTATCTACAGAAAGTGCCAGGTGTCAGCAAGCTCTTTTGTGATGATATGCACTGTTAAACTGTCTGGAAAAATGTATGTACTGCCCAGCTGTCTAGAAAATAGTTCTGGAGAGCAAGCAGTAGGCCTCTAGTTGGACTGGGAGACCAACAGCTCAATCATGAACCCATTTTAGAGGAATTAAGCACCTATATCAGTGGTTCTCAATAAAGGCTGCATAATAATTTCCTTTGGGAAGCTGTAGGAATGATTAATGTCTGAGTCCTAGCCCAAGAAACCATGATTTAGTTGATCAGGGGTGTAGCCGGGGCAAAAGGAAAGTTTAAACCTCCCTCAGCCATGGTTGAAAACCCTAGTTGTATTGTGTATTTTGCTACATAATGATTGTCTGTAGGCCAGCAGCAAATCAAGAGGCTTATGAGAAATGCCACATCTAAGGTCCATCCCAGACGTGCTGGATCGAAATCTGCATTAATGACATCCTCACTCAACTAGAACGTAGACAACATTTTCAGATCGGCCTGTCCAGAGCTATGTATCAAAATCATCTTGAAAGCTTATCAAAGTTAAAGATTCCTACTCCTACAGATAACAATCTGGGAGGTGCTGGATGGGGCCTTTCAGATGCATATTCTAAAAGATTTGGTGTGTATGATATGTAACTGCGGCTGAAACTTGCTGTCTTACTCGGCTGATAAAGTTGGGCAGAGGGTTCATGATGGAGGCATTTGGGTAAGAAAGATTGTGCCCACGCAGGAAGTGAGCAATGGGGTAAAGCGTATGGCTCTTTTCATGCCAAGGTATCTCTGTAGAGAAAAGGGGTTTGCTTAGCCAGCTGTGCAGCCCCTTGTAGTAGGAGAGGGAAGAGGTGGAGGTCATACATAACCCTAGGCTGAGATGTTATGGTTTGAATGTGTTCTCCAAGTACATGTATTGGAAACTTACAAAGTCACTTACATTAATGGCGTTTAAAAGGTGGGACCTTGGAGGTGGTGAGAACTATTACAGGATTACAGAAGTGACTTCGTTCTGACGGTGATCTTTCTCTGGCTTTTTTGCTCTGTCTCATCATTTGATGCCCTCCATCACATCATCACCTAGCAAGAAGGCCCTCACCAGTTGCTCCATAGATGCGAGTACCATCCTCTTGGACTTCCCTGTCTCCTGAACCACAAAGAAGAATAAGCCTCTTTACTTTATAAACTACTTGGTCTCAGGTATTTTGTTATGATGATAGAAAAAGGACTAAGAGATGAGGTCATCCTGGGGCTATGAAAAGGCTTGCAAGTACAGAGTGGTTCTCCGGGAAAAAGAAATCCAAGGGCAAAAAACGTAAATCTGTGTGTGTGCGCGCACACGCGTGCACAGTGCAGCAGGGTATTGACACAGATGCTTAGGTGTCCTTCCACTTCTGCTAACGCCTCCCTCACTCAGCAGTGTCTCGGATGCATCCCTCAGGCTGCCTTGCCCTCATTGACTGGTGAGGAGTTCCAGGTCCTTCCAAACAGGGAGAGAGAAAATAGAAGAGGACAAGACAGTGTCAACGGACATGTGAACGAGCCACACCCACAGGCATCTTCTTTCCTCCTCCTGTTAGGAGAAAGCTGGGAGCAACTTGTCTGGTGAGCAGGATGCTGGGGTCCCCAGACACAGGTCCCCCGGCCGTCTGCATCCTCTCCTTCCATATTCTCATTCTCTGCCTAGCAAGTTTCCTGCCAATAGGCTCCGCCAGTGCCTCACTCAGGGTTAAGTGCAAAGAATCAATGAATGAGACAGAAAAGAGTGGATGGATGCATATAAATATGCTATTCCTTTTGCAATCAATCTTTTCACTCAAAAGTGCAAAGTCCTTGAATCCCAGAATTCAGTGTTTCAGGAGCTGTACTCAAAGTCTGGCTTTGATCTCCCCAGAAGCTTCTTGATACTTTTACTTTTTTCTTTTGACAGAAAGGCGCTACTTTAGTAAAGGTGTATAATTTCCTACCTAGTTCTTAAGCAGTACCTCAGGTCTCCCGTGAAGGAGTTGGAAGGCAGGTGTGACGGCCGTATGCTTTTGGGGTACTGCCTCAGAGCCACAGGGCACGTCCCCTGTTTTCTGTGCCATGTGGCCTCCACTGACAGTGTTCTTCCATGGCCCCAAAGGGAACCTGCCTGGTACTACCCTACAGGAGGTCCCTGAAGTACCATCCAGCCCTCTTTTCCCTCTGCCTCCAATTATCAAGGGAGGGAGCGGAATGAGTACATATTTAGAAAACGTGTTCATTGTTGCTTTTAAAAATCTCCTCTGTAATTAGGTACTACGGAGGTAGTCAACCACGAAAAGCCACAACTAGTGCTGTCAAGTTCCATAAAACAAAAGAGAAACCAATTAATCAAAATGAAGAAGAGGCTGGCTGAGCCTCAGCACCTGTCTTAGCCATTCTGCGCCCACTCCCACCCTGATGACAGCCCTGGCAATCAGGCAAACCCCACTCTGCTGGGGCACTTCCAGGCTCTGTGAGGATGTGCAATCACCAAGTCTCTGATCTCCTTCCCATGAGCCCGTCTCACCAATAACTCGGCCAGCGACTTTGCTGTGCTATTAAAACTTGTAGATCCCAGCACTTTCTGCATTGCCACGGCTCTTAGCGGTATTTGTATCCACGCGAAGGCATGTGGTGTGGAAAGACCTGCTCAGACTCCATCCTGTTCCCTGATGGCTCCCGAACCTCCACCTAGCAAACCTTAGTCTTGGGAGCAATTACTTCCTAGCAAATTGAGTGGTGCTAGTGATCTATACTCACGGAGAGGGTTTAACTAGAGTGAAAGCAGGGTGCTTTATGATGCCTTAGGGACATCTCTCCTTGCAACAGCATCACCATCCAAGAGTGGTCTTTAAGGGACTTTACTCTCTGGAGTTCTGAACCACACAGGGAGTTTTCTTTCAAATCTCCCTCTCTAGGAGGGAACTGTTTGGATATAGACATCAACAGATGAGAGGCTGAGAGTTTCAGAAGCTTTGAGGAGCAGCATGGCAACTGTTTCCACAACGACCAGCACTCTAGCTCTCTATCTCAGCCTGACTTGGAGGGAGAACTCTCTGGCCAACACCACTGCTTCCTCCTGCGCTGAGACTTGCCAAGTGCCCCAGAGCTGGAGTCCACAGTTGCCACCTGCAAGGGACAGGCCCCATAATACTCACTAATTGATTTGCCTCTTTTCCGGCCAGTACACAGATAAATACGTATTTCTCTTCTCTTTTGAAGTCTGACTGGTCTATGTGACTTGCTTCGGTTGGTGACACATGAGTGGGTGTCACACGCATGGGATCCAAGTGCAAACTCAGAGGGGCCATTTTCTAATGTCCTCTTCTCCTGCTGCATTGACTGAGAAGTTTGGGATTTTAATTGGATGGAGTGAGCAAAGGACCTAAGGCTGATGGGCTCAGAATTCCTCCCAGGAAGTAGAGATAAAGGTATGACCCTCGAAAGTGAAGTAACCAAGAGTTCTGAGAGATATAGCTCAAGAACTGTGCATGTTTACTAGTATATAGAATAGTCCGGAATGATACAGGTACTACCTCGGTTAGTACCTCATCATTTAATAGTTGAATTGCCAAAGGAACAGCGAGTCTACTTGCAAGGAGTTCAGATAATCCCTGCTTCTCTGGCTCCACGAGGAAGCTGAAAAGCTAAAAATGTAGGTGGGCCGTGCAGAGGCCCCAATACTCACTTCCTATCTGGCCAAGGAAGAGAAGAGAACATGGAGAACCTCCCAGACAGTAGAATCAGGGCTCCCCCACTGAATTATGTAACACTACCCCCACTATCAAGGAGATTTCAAAATTGCTGAGCCCCAGCTCTGAATGGGAGAGTTTGCTTTGGTTTTCTGTCCCTACTCCGCAACACTGTGCGTGTGTCTGTGTGTGTGTGAGTGTGCACACCTGTGCACATGCATGAGCACAGAGAAATATCTTTTCCTGGTGTATAGACTGACAGTGTATAGATTTTCAAAGTATTAAGATTATACTAAATCTAATCAAAGACTTAAACTACTGCCCTAGATCAAACTGTCCTAAGTCTAACCAAAGAGCTAAGAGTTGAGCTGGATACAAATTGAAAATCATGCATGCACACGCACACCACACACACACACACACACACACACACACACACACACACACACACACACCATTAAAGAACATAAAGAGGCAACAAATACTTTAAAGAATAGTATGTCAAAGCCATATGTGATTCTTGACTCAGATGTGTGACATGTTCAGAGGCTGAAATGCATTTAAAAAAAGCAAGTCCTATATATGGCCCTACAGTATATGGAGGGTTTAAAGCAAGTGAAAATGTGGGAAAACCAAATGCTTCAGGCTTCCTAGGTGCACACTGAAAGTGTGCATTCAGTGAAAGGTTAAGTTATACAAGGAAGGCCACCTATACCAGTACTACATTGAGTAGAAAGTCAATCACAATGACTGGAAAAGTGGAGAGGCTTAGCTGCCTTCATAATGAAAGACATGTTAACACTGGGAGCAACTATAGGATTCTGAGCAGGTGTACAATTTGTTGAAAATGGAAGAAGATGGAGAATTACTTAGCAAAGGAGAGAACCGTGGAAAGGGGAAAAAGAGAGCAAGAGGAAGGAGTTCCAGATAAACTGCTATCGAATTAACCTGGAAATGGGTTGAGAAAAAATTAATATTGAGGGAATGGATACATACAAAAGAAAGAAAAGGGTGTATTGAAGGAAAAGAAAAGCTTTAGAACCAGGATGGGGGTGAGGAATCTAGACCAAAGCGTTCAAGACAAAGTAATTTCCATGTTCTCAGCTCAGACAACTAAAGGAAAATGATGCCAATACATTTTCACCCAAAAGAAGTCGATTTTGAAGAGAAGACACAGATTCAGCCAGAAGCTGTGGATTTTGAGGTGATGGTAAGAAACGCAGGTCGGTCTTTGCCTTTCCCACTCCCAACACTACTTTTCTGCTAAAAGTTCTATTATTGAGGTTCAGCCAAAGACCAAGGCTTGGAGGCATTGGCTTTGGATATCTGACCTAGGAATGATGGCACAGCAATGACCCAGTGACACTAACATATTTTAAAGATAAAAAAAAAAGTTCTCAAGGCTTTGGTACAAAGATCAAATAACTTTGAAGATCAGAATCATTAACCTGCCATCTGACTTCTCAAAACAAACAAACAAACAAACAAAAAACCCCAGAAAGTAAGGCAACAATGGAGCAGCATTTTCAAAAAACTCCAGGAAAGAAAATATGAACCTAAAATCGCATATCCAAGGAAACTTTCTTTAAAGTGTGTCAAGTCTATAAGCAACAGTGGAGGACACAAGAACTCAGGTAGTTATGTATCCATGAGCTGCTCTTGAGCAATCACTAGTGACAGGAATCTGCCCTAAGCAAGAGACGACTGGGCATCTTCAAAGGAAAACTAAAAATGGTGATGATATGCGTGTGTGTGTATATGTATACATGTATATATACACATATATAACAGTGTCTTAACAGATCTAAGAGAAAGTCATCAGACTGTCTCCATAGGTGCTAAAAAACTTTTCATAGACTATCACTCCCGATTGATAATTTTAAAAACTCAATGAAATAGGAATCAAGGGATACTTTCTTGACATGAACCAAACTGTATCTATAAACCTATGAGCCTAGCTGTCTGTCTATCATTTCCACCTATCTGTCTGTCTTGGTCCGAAAGACAGCACCTTAGGAAAGCACTCAGGGCGTTTTACTGATATCAGAAACAAAGCAAGGATGCCCTTTATGTCTACTACTATCTACCACAGCACAGGAGGCGCTGATCCAATGCAAGCAGACAAGAGAAGCCCATCAGAAGAGAAGCAAAGTGAAACTGCCTCTCCATGCAACCGGTATAACACTGTAGCTGGAACACCAATGATAAAATAACTCCACCAGTTAAAGAGATCTCTAAGGCGGCACAAGACCAACCATCACAGAACTCAGTAGCTCTCACGTATCTAAACACAACCAGTCAGAGCGTACAAAGGTAGAGAAACATCATACCTAAGTGGCAACAAAGATAATCAAAAACTTAGAAATCTACCCAGTAATATGTGAACCCAGACTAGAAAGAACTTCTTTTCAGTTTAGTGGTACATTTGAATAAAAATTATAGACTAAGCACTGGCATTTTATCAATATTTGCTTTTCTATGTTTTGATAGTCATACTGTAACTACAAAAGGGATGACCTTCATTTTAGGAAATATAAACTTGAAGTGTTCAAGGATAAAGGACCATCATATCTGCAACTTACTCTCAAATATTTCAGAAGAACAATGATATATATCTAGAATCGTAAGATACATACATGAATATATTTTTGTGTGTGAATATACACATAAAGAGACAGAGCCAGGAAGACAGAGAAAAAGAAAAGCAAAGAAAAAGGATAAGAATGCAAATATGATAGTATGAAAATGTGAAAAATCTGAATACAGGTATTATTGGCCAGCTCCTACAACTTTCATATACATCTGCAATTATTTCTAAATAAAACTATTTAAAAGTAGCCAGGCGCAGTGGTACAGGCCTGTAATCTCAGTTCTGTAGGAAGCTTAGGCAAGAAATCACAAATTGGAGGCCAGCCTTAGCTACTCAGTGAGGCCCTGTCCCAAATCAAAAGTCAAAAAAATCATCTGGGATGCATGTCTATGCAAAACAACATATGACATCACAATTGTGCGTGTGTGTGTGTGTGTGTGTGTGTGTGTGTGTGTGTGTGTGTGTGTGGGCAGGGACTTGAGCTGGCTATATGGAAGATGGTGTAACCAGGTGGACTAGTTAGCAGTTGTTGGGGAGAATGTTGAACTAGGTCTGTATGTGCAGGCACACAGGCCCAGTTCTCATGAACAGATTAACATCGCTGTTGTGAGAGGGGTGCCTTCATGACAGGTAGAAGCATCCACCCCCCTGGTGCACCCGTGCTCTCCCGTCATGCACGTAGTACCTTCTGCCATGCATGATGCAGCACCTGCCCCTCACTGCATCCCTTCTCCATCTTGGGCTTCCTAGCCTCTGAAACCAGGAACTAAATAACCTTCTACTGTTGATAATACATTACCCAATGGGTGGTATTTTCTTACAGCAGTGCAGGATGGATTAAGACAAGGACCAATGAAAGTGGGGAAAGGAGAAATTCAAGCAGAGACCTAAACAATGGGTGTACTGGTCCAATAATTACCACCATGGATGACCATTCCAGACAGAAGGAACAGGCTGTGCAAAGAGGCCAAAAAAGTTAGTGCAGTAAGGAAGACGGAGGCTAAAGCAGAGGCCAGGGCAGGTGGGAGCTTGACGGCTCTGCCTTTGAGTCCTGCTGTCAACTGAGAAGACAGAGGAGCGATACGCTCATTTGCCACCTAGGTTTTGAACTCAGCCAGATTTTTATGATGTTCCAGAGTTGGGCTTAATATTTAAGATTCTGGCTTCAACTGAGAACCCCGGAGGTTTTGTAAAAATAAGGAATCATAACAGATTGAATTTTAGGTGAGGTAGGTAAAGCGGACTAAGCCACATTAAATCCGGGTACAGTGAGTACATCACTCCGGCTGCTCAGGAGAGCGAAGGTCACAGTGGCCAAGCGTGGAATCTCTTGTAAGAGGCCTTTGCAAGTTGTCTGGATGAAAAGGAAGAGAGGTACAGCCTAGGATACGGGCTCAGAGGGGAGAAGGTGCCTGCGCTCAAGGAAAGAAAACGAAACGGTAATGGATTTGGACAGGGTAGTGACAGACACAAAGATACCAAGGAGACTATGCGGTATGCAGGGTTCTCTTTGAACAGTCACATGGCTAATAAGGCAGGAACCACTAAGGTGAGGGGCAGACAGAGTTACGTCAGTTAGGAACTTCTGCCTTCCCGCGATAGCAGTTCCGCAGAAGCATCTACTTCAATAAACATAGGATGTCTTAAAGGAGGCATCCGAAAGTATGGAAAGGTCTCCACCATCAAGAAAACCCCAAGTGACAGAATCTGAGCCAGATGACAGGCTGAGGGGCAAGTACTCAAGAGACTCCCAGGACTCATCAACACACTTACAAAGCAGGGCAGGGATCTGACCCACTGTCACCACCTCTGCTCCCGCCAAGGCTGCTGAAGATCCCACGGGCCTCAAACCACTCTAGCTACGTGGTGTATGCGCTGGGAATTCTGTCTGAGAGGCCAGCGCCTCACGGCTGCCAGGTGCCCACAACTTTGGCTTCCCCTCTTCTCACTCTAGTCCTCACGTCTTCACTGTAAAAGCATAAACTTCAGTCGACTCCACCCCCACTGCTGTCTGGACATCGCTGGTGCCCATGGCATTCTCTACACATTAAAGCTGAATAGATTCTAGGCCTCCGTGTTCAACTGCTCTTAGGAAAAACCCAGAAAACCATTATGCTCCCCCTGAGTTACGCCCCCAGGGCAAAAGTAAAAATGATTCACGGAGAAAGAGATGAAGAGAACAGGAATCTGACATTCATCCTATTCCAGGAATGAATACTTTATAAGCTCTGGCCCCTCAGTACCCAGGCTGCACATTTATGAACTGTGGTGGAAAGGCCGTCAGGTATGAGCTATGAACAATCCGTTGCTAACCTCAGAAAAAATATCACCTCTCTTCAGCACTGTGCTCAAATCAAGAAAGAGGGTCTTCCTACCGATACTCTGGAGTGAGGCAAGTGGGTCACTCTGAGCACACATGGACTGCTCAAACAAAAGGCTGCCTCTGAGGGCAAAACCCCCTGCTTTATTTCACGTGGTGACTCTGTGTTTCTCTGAAACTACCCCCCGACGGCAAATAACAACGGGGCCTCTCAAATCTCAGTGCTCTGGGATGCATGATGAAAATGGAGCCCAAGCCAACATAGCAAATAAGGGCCACCGTTGAGTCTCCAACGAGCACTACACCCCTGAGTTCACACAACTCACTCCAGCTCTGCAGTCTGAGCCACCCCATGATTCACAAGAGAGGAAGAGGAACCAAGGGATCTGGTCATCAGTTTGCTGTCCCCGTCTATGTTCACAGGTTAAGCCACACACAGAGGTATGCATTTTTGTATGTTTACTTTGCTTCTTAGTTCTGTTCTTAAAAAGAAGAATAGAAAGAGAAGAGTGTATGGCCAGCAGTAATCAATTAAAATTTCAAAAACATTTCTCAAAACGTAAGAACTGCACATATTAATGGGAATACCACAAAGGACCTACCACATATTTACATTGTATAATGTTCAATTAAGGGCAAACTCATCTGTCTCCTCAAACAGTTATCATTTCTCTGTGATAATAAAACATTCAAAGCCCCTCCTTCAGCTCTCTGAAACAGGCAGCACACTCCTGTTGGGTCTTGTCACCCTAATGTGCAATAACATAGCTTCTTACTTCCCTCGGCGCCTCCTGATCAACCTCTCTCAACCACTCCCTTTTGCCTACTCTCCCTAGCCTCTGGTAGAATTGTTAACAGAAGCCATACCTGTGCCTGAAGGATCTGGAACTACGCTTCCAACCACACTCGTAGCTCCATTTCCTGTGTCCTCCTCATGGGTGCCCTGTGCTCTAGTTACCCTCCTGAGGCCCCTCTCCCACCATGCTGATGTTTCCATGGTGATGCCTTCTTATTCAAGGGACTTCCCGAACTGAACTGTCTGTCCTAACCCAAACTTGGCTTACCCCCATCTTCCTGTCCACCAAGGAGCTCTTCTGTCTTTTAAAGGTGGCCATTTATGAAGCCCCCGTTCAGAAGCGAGGGCTGTTTGTCTTGCATTAAACACTCTCTGCTGCTGGTAGGATCTACTTGATGGCATTTCCCATTTACTTGCTGTTTGGCTTCGGGGGAGTCTAGACACTGGCTTTCTCACTTTTTCTCAACCAATACTGACATTTCATTGAAGTGGGCAAATGACAGGGCATCGAGTTCTGAGAGGTCTCTTGGAGTCACCCCTTTGAGTCCAGATATTCTTTGTCAAATTATTTTCCTCCTCAGCTATGGGACAACCTGGCTTCAATGTGCAGGGTATGGCAGATGAATCTCAGAATTGGCTGTGGCCTTGAAGACCATTAAGGGAATATTACCAAAGGGGGAAAAATGTCAGTGCTTCTCAATTTTTAACGTATATGTGAATTACCTGGAGTTCTTGTTTACATACTGATTCTGATTCATCCGCTCTGGTGTGGGGCCCGAGAGTTTGCATTTCCTATCTGAGTGATGCCCTGGAAGCTGGCCCTAGTGTTACTCTGCAGCACTCAGAGGCAGAGCAACAGAAGAGCTGCTGGGCCTCAGTGCTTAGTGTCATGGTATAGGTCTCTCTCCCACAACCTTCCCAGCAGTCCTTAGAAGTAATGAAGTTATCTGTTGATGAATGCCACGGAGGTCAAGGTCACTAGGCAAATGGTGGAGCCAGGAGTTGAGTACCTCTGACCAAATGACTCTCTTCTTTTTGGCATATTTTCATTCCATAATCATTTAATGAAGGATGGTTCTGTCACCATACGGAGATGAGTAAGACTGGAGCTGAGATGATCAAGGCCAAGATTCCTTCACCTTGCTCTGGCAACCAACACAGAAGCACAGCCCAAGAAGAACATAGTGACGCTCCAGATCGTGGTGTCCTAAGTACGCCAGGCTTACGCCTCACTTCTAGGCCACCAGGAAATCCTAAAGCTGTTGATGGAGAGGTCGTCTCCTCTTGGCCATATATCTCCACTAGCACAGAATGGCTGTTTCTACCACTTTTCTGGATCCCACAGCTCAGGCATAAGAGTTTGTGACACTTTTGGCAGTGATCCGAGAATGTGGGGAGCAAATGCCAAAGGCTGGCTCCCGTGATGGGAGATTCTCACTTCAGATGATCAGTCAGTTCAGACCAGCGCCAGAAAAAGAGATTGCCCTGGCCACCAACGTGCTCCTGGGGCCAACTTGAGCCAAGAGCCACGGCCAGCGAATACTCAGATTTGGCTCTAGCAGGGAATTGGTAAATAAGGAAACCAGCAGCCCAGCGCTACTGGGCCTCTGGCTGAGAAGGCCAACCTCTGGGAAACCAGAAGAACCCAAGCTTTTACCTCCTCCAAAAGAAAATTTAAAGACAGCACCAAGATTCAGCGTGTGTCACACTTCATAAGCCTCCATTACTGCTTCACAGAATACTGCTAGTTTGGCAGATCCTGAGAATAAGGGATGTACCCATGAGCCCAAGGTCCAGAAAGTCTTCTCTTGTCCCACTGCTGGAAGCCATGAGAGATCTCACTCAATCCAAATTTCTCTTCTTGTAAAGAGAATATACATGTAGCCTATGATGAAAAGTTCAGAGTCCTCAAAGCAAAGAGCCTTGCAGTGTATCCTGTTACTCATCCTTCATCTTGTATTCCCTCTCCTCTGCTTACATCAGCCTACCCAACGGATCTAGTGAGAGGTCTGTCACCCATTTGGGCTGATGGCAGTAGACCCACAGGCAAGCACTGAACAGGGACAAGTATGGTCTACGACTGGATAGAGGGTTTGGTGAATGGAATTTCTTCTCTATGATACCATTACCAAGGAAGTAGAGATTGGGTTGCAGATTTGGTATCAAAAGAAGACACACAGGTGCCATTTTAACCCAAGTCCTGCTCAGAATAATGGGAGCCAAAGAGACTTGATGCCTATTTCCTTGATTAGCTGGTAGCTTGTCTCCCACAGTGCCAGATATGTTGCCTCAGGTGGGATCCGATTGACACCCTGGGTGGTTCCAGCTTAGAGGTGAACTTTGTGAGTGGCTTGATCAGTGGGCCTAGGACAGTACAATTCCATAGCGACTCGCAGAGTTTAACTGCTGCTGAATCTAATCTGCATGGGCACTGAGGCCTCGGCCAGATGGAAGAGAGTCACAGGATTCCTTCTGTTGTCTGGAGGGCCATGGGTATTCTTGTCGACAACGCTCACACAGCAAAAAGAATTTTTTTTGGAACAGTTACCTTTAAGCAAAACGACTGAGCTTGCAAACAGAAGTGCCCAACTGAGAAACTCTCAAAGGTACTGCACTAGATTTTGTTTTCCATGATTTCTTTTCATTTTGTTTGAATGGCAGTTACGCCAAGACGGAGATTTATTGAGAGAAGGTGGAATTCACCACGCATGCAGATCTATGCCTGCTTCTGATGCAATCGCTTTTACCAATTAGCCATTGTGTGAGGCTGACTCAACTAAAACAAAATACGAAATCAAACTGATACCACATATTTTTGTAAGTGTAGGCTTGGGGATGCACTTGTATGGTGGCCAGGATCACGTAAAATATCCCCAAATAAAGCTAGGCACACCCAGCTAATGACTAGTGCTCAGTATTCAGCCATTAGTCATCAGCACACACAGGTCCACAAGGGAGCTGTCCAACGTATCCACATCAAACCACCAGCACATGGCTTACAGTTTTGGTGCTCTCGGTTGTGAGCCCAACCTGCTGTGCTCCTGATTCTCCAGCCCACCTTTCCCTCATGCAGAAGTACAGAAAAGAATGATCCCAGGCTGTACTGGCTTCACAGAGGCCATTTTCAGGCAAGCCAGGCCTGACCCTCTCCCTCTTGCTATACCTCCCACCTCAGTGTTGCCATAGAGACTGGACGCCTTCTGAGCTCTGTGCTCTCCCTGGAGTCCAGGCTTCAAATACCTAGTATACTCCAGCCCACTCACTCCCCTGGTTCCCCGGACTGTGAACATATCTAAGATAGATTCCCAGTCAAATGATGCAGGTATGAGGGCTCCTGCTCAAATCCAGATGTGGAGGTGGCAGCCTACAGCTCCACAAAGACCTAAGCCACCCGCATTCCTCCTTTCTTTTCTAGAAGAGAAGAGATGGTTTCAACTATGCATCAGATAAGGACACAGCAGAGCCCAGACAAATGGGCTGGCAAGAGATGTGCACATGGCCTTAGGGGTGCGGGTGGGCAGACCAGGGGGCAGGCATGGGGAGAGTTTCCAGGAAGCAGGCCTGAGCCGATGGGGTGCAGACCCCTGAGGAGGGTGCACAGTGCATCAGAAAACAAGAAGCTGGAGAAGCTGATGGAGGTCTCTGAACACAACACTGCCAAAATTCTCTACTTCACCCAGGCAGCCACTTTCCCAGTGATCCCTGGGCCTCATCATTGCCCAAAGACACCGACTCCGAAATCTTGTCCTATGACATCCCTCAATCATCCCCTTGGTCAATTTATTTTTATCCCTGTTTACTCTAATCTGTCCCTCTCACTCTTGTTCGACTGGCTAAAATGGGTGCATTTTCTGAATGTTAGAACCAATTCCTGACTTCTTTTCCTTCTCGGGGAGGCAGAGGTGAAGCAGGAGCCATTGGCCCAGCCTCTGGAATTGCCCCAGCCCTACCACTGTCCCTGTGGGCTTGGGTTGCCCACGAGCTCCTTTGCACCACCCCTCGTTGCTGAGACTTCTAGACTGGCACCGGGCTTGTTCATGCCACAGCTTGTCTCACATCACTTGCTCTGAGGCACTCACCCCTGCATAGCATCCACTCTCCTCTACATTCTGCATCAGCCCCACAGAATGCCTGGCTGGGCGGCGGGACTGGCGCACAGCCTCATCTCCAGGAAGCATCAACTAGACAGAATGTGTCCAATCAAGGTCTCTCTGCAGGGTCCAGAGAAGTCCTCACAGGGCAGCAGCTTCCTGCATTCTCCCCTTGCCTCCACCTCCCTGATTATCTCAGAGCAGTCCCGGCAACTCCTAGGGCCTCGATGCTCTTCTGCTTAGCTCCACACACAGACTTTGTTTCTTCACGCACCAAAACAACGCTTGCTTCGAATTTTCCCGTGGCCTCTCCTTGGCACGCAGGCCTCAGTGCACTTATCACTTTCTCTACGAGGCCTCCCCCCAACAGGAGTAGCTTCATGCCGCAGCTTTCTCAGTACCCTTATCTTCTTCAATTCTTTTCCTTGAAATTATTGTCAAGAATTTATTTCTTCTGCCTTCCCCAGTGGAATGAGAATGTCAAAGGTATAGATTTATTTTGTTTACTTTTGTATATATATTCCGTAGTATGTAGCAAGCGTCATTAAATATTTATCAAACATAAAGAACTCTACAGTTTGGAGAATTTGGCATTTCAGGCTGAACCATCTACAAGAGGTAGGACTAAGAATAGCAAAGAAGTTTGGTTAGGAATTGCTGTGTTCTATTGAAAAAAAAAAAACCTCTAGATTTGTGGCTTAATTCCATGGGGTGTAGGTGTGAGACAGTCAGACACTAAAGTGACCCCTGATGACCATCCACTCCTATACTCTTGTCCCTTTCGAGCTATTTCCCACGCTAAAAAGGACTGACTTGTATAACTTATAAAATTTTATGACAATGATGTCATGTCAGAAAAGGCATGGCAGGTTGTGTCTTTCTCTTTCTTTCATCACTCTCTCTGAGGACAGCAAGTCATGAAGACACTCAGACAGCCCATGGAGAGAATGTCATTGGAAGGGACCAAGGCCTCCAGCTAACAGCATGCACCATGTGAGTGCGCCATCTTGGAAGCAGATCCTCATGCCCCAGTCCAGCCTTCAGATGATGCAGCCCCACTTGATACCATGACTACAAACTCACCAGATACACCCCAACTCAAAAATGCCCAAATATCCAACTCAAGAAACTATACAAGATAATAAATGTTTATTATTGTTTTAAAAATGCTATGCTCTAGAGGATTCTGTTCCACAGCCATAGGCATTTGTCATGAAATGGACAACGGTGGCTAGCACGCCCAGGTTTGTCTGTTTCAATGGTTCACTGTGTAGTCCATTACCTTTTATAGGGACAGGTGGTCCCAATTTGATTCTGCAATTCTTAGCAGCCACAAGTGTCACCTGTATCCTCAATGAACTTTATTTAGACACAAACAGACACAACAGAAAGTACATACACAGATACAGATTATTATTTTTTTCTCTATAGGATGAACAAACAGCACATAGGGAATTTAAAAAGTAGGTGCATGGAATGTAAGAAAATATCGCGAAGTTCCTTGTTCACTCTCACTTGAAACAGACACATATTTCAGAGGAAGACAAGGATGTACTATCCCGACAAAAGGAGTCACATTTGGTCTATAACAGCACACAGGTGCAGGGAAGGTAATCAAAGGAGTTAGATATTCAGTTACTCTGGATGTGACAGTATGCTCACAACACTAGTAGGACTCTGTATAAATAAAAGACAGAACCGAGGAGGATTCCATATCCCCTGCACAGATGCGCCACAAGCTGTCTGCTAAGTTGCAAAGCAGCTCACAGCAAGGCTAGGCTAGCTTTCGTCTTGCAGCGTGAAGGTCTGCATAACCTCTACCTTTGTGTCCACATCACAGAGTTTTACAGAGACACACTTAGGACATGGAACTCTCCACAATCACGCTGGTTTAGAAACCCACATACAGAACATTAACATCAGTTTATAAAATGTGGCTTTCAAACAGGAAGGGGATAGACAGGAGGTGAACACACACTTTGGGAATGCTGCCACATCCATCGGTAGTGTTTCTCACCAAGCTGTGTGGGGTCCTCTCCTAGGAGGAGTCACCAGCGTCTGTGTCCTGCTCCCCGACACCGGCGGAGCAGGATGAATGTCTCTTGGAAGTCTATCATCACCCTCAAGAGTCACACCTGTGACGTCCTTGTCATTCTTGTCAGAAGCCATGTTTATCCCCAGGACAAGATGCCATGGAACCACCCACTTATTCCTGTCCGGGACAAGCCTCTGGCCTCCATACCATCTTCACACTTCAGATTGGGGTTCCCTAGGCAACCTGTGTATTTTAATAAAAAATGGTTTCCACTGTACCCTTCGTGTGTCCTCTTCCTAATGTGACAAATCCAGATGAGATGAAGTTATGGAGATCTGGTCCTCCACTTCGGTAAGCATCCTTCCCATAATGCCCTGCAAGAAGATGGGGCAGAATTACCTGACGCATCCTCAACACCAACACAGAAGAAAATGGCAACTCCATCTCACCTGAAGGTGATGGTGTGCTCATATTCAAAGCAGAGGCTAAGTCAGAAAGCAGAGACAGTCAAAGAAATAAAAGGTAATATATAATATATATCATATATTACTGAGAATATATTTCTTTATATATTCATATACATATGTATGCATACACATATAAACATATATATGTATATATTACTGTGTAACAAAGAATAACATTATGCTGGAAGCACAGGGGGAAAAGGAGACACATGGTTTGATTTTGGCATTTCTGACTAAGCCCAAAGCACATCAGAACAGTTCTTCAGATGTTCCTCAACTTACAATGGAGTTACATTCTGATGAACCCATGGCAAGTTGAAACATCATACATCAAAATCCATTTAATGAATACCATAGCTCAGCAGCACGGTGCACTGTACACGTGTCAGTTGTTTCTCCCAAGAATTGCATGGCCAGCTGGTTGCTGGTGCTGCCACTGTCTAACACAACAAGACTGGACTGGACCAGAAAAACACCAAAATCCAAAAATTTGACACCTGAAGTACAGCTGCTATTGAATGTGTGCTACGTTCAAGCCGTCATAAAGTCAAACACTGCACACGATGTATCGTAATGTGGGGACACTCACACCTGTCCTGGCATGCTTATCCCTCTCCTACCTCCCTTCTCTCTCTTTCTTTTCCTTGTATTCTTTCTTTCCAGAGCTCACAAGAGGGGGCCCAGGGGGACTTCTCCACGTTCATCTGTGTTTAGGAATTGTACACAACCTGTGGGACGGCGGACTGGTAACTGAAGAGAATGCTAACAGTGAAGGCCGACAAGTAGAACACAAAACACCGGGGAAGTATTTATGTTTTCCTTCCTTGACTTTCTGTAGTAAGACCCTAACTTCCATCAGCCAGATGCAGACATCGACCAATGGAGTTGAGGTCAGAAAAAAGGCAGATGCCAGGTTAAGGACAGTGGGGGGAAAAATTCAAAGCAGAAAGTTAATATTCCACTTCTGACATTCAACGAGTAATATTTTAAAATACACTTGAAATACAGGCATTGTAAGGAAAGAAAGAACTCTCTAAATGCCATCCTACAGCATGTACATGCAAAAATAGGGAGTCACTTTCTTTTCACATTGCCGCAAGCACGCATTAATAAGTGTACTTATAGTAATGTGGGGAACTACTTAAGTTACAAAGTTAAAAAGTGGTTAGAAAGTGGTATATTAAATGTGATAACAGTGCTGTAAAATTTCAAGCCAGTGCATACAGAAAAAAGTTGAAAAGATTGAAAGCTAATGCGCAAAGATATGTGGATAGCTGGAACATGAATATTTTATTTGTCCTTTCAAATCTTCTATATTTTCCAACTTCTTTCTATAATGAAAATGTAATTTTCTGATATATAGGTAAGAGATATAAGACTAGCAGAAAAGCTCATGACATGCAAACATAAATCAAATTGAGTTTTCTTAGCAGAGCACCCTCTGGTCAGTAGATCTCAACCCAGGGAGTACTGGAATGATCTGGGAGGGAGCTTTTCAAAATACAGGTGTCCATATAGACCGCGGAGATTCCAGCTCAGCTGGGCAGAGTCCAGACTCAGGCAGGGGTATTTTGAAAGGGCTATTTGGGTTTTGAAAGTATCATGGACAAAAGAGAGCCATTCTCTAGAGCTCATTCGGGTGAGCTCAATAAGCATTTGTTCGGGGCTCCAGGGTCTTCCCCTGTAGGATGAGGTCTGGCCCAAGGCGCAATTTCCTTCCTCCTTGTCCCAGCTCTCAGACCTAAGCATGCATCAGAATAACCTGCAGAGTTGCAAACAGACCACTGGGACCCACTCTCAAGAGTTTCTGATTCAAAAGATGTTGGATAAAACTCAAGAGGCTGTACTTCTACCAAGGTGACACCAATGCTGGAGGGGTCACACCTGCCAACTACTGTCCTAGGCCTGGAGCCTCACGATCAGGAGGATCTTGCCACTGACTCCTTTGGCTCTGGAATCAATGACTTCATTCCTCCAATTTTCTTGAGGAACTTTCCTGCTGTTAAATTCTGTGTTTACAACACGTAGTTTCATAGACTTGTCAGAGCTGAAGTAAAGGCTTCTGCCCACATCTGGAGCCATATGACAGCTGGAAACAGAACCCACCACCTAGACAGATGCATCTTCTTCAGGGAGAAGAAGTGGGTGGCAGGTGCAGTACCAGCCTCAGGGAGTGCAAGGCATCTTCCTTCGTAACAGGCGCATCCCTCTTCCCACCTCAGTCACAGAAAGAGTAAGAAAACGAAGTAATAATTCAGAACCTTCATAAATTTGGATCTTATTAATTCAGAACCTGTGACACATCCTGCAGAACTTGGGCTGGTTTATTTTGGTGCCCCTTATAAATAAAACTTTCGATAAATCAATACCAAGAAAGATGGCACATAAAACAGGACCAGTACTCTTTCTAAATCATTCTTATCTGTCAGCTGGAATAAGATCCTTTGGGACCAAACACTGCACTCACGCTTTGGGGCTCTACCGTTGGAAGGGGAAATGAAGTTCCTAAATTATCCACTGTAAAGGCTGGGCAGAGATATGCCACTCCTGAAAACAGGACTTGGAACAAAGCAATAGATAACATTTTATAGTATTCTGCAGCTCATAAAGATTTTTCACGTATACTATCGGCTTAATGTTTTCATCAATACTGCCTGGCGAGTTGTTATTATCTCTCATTTCATTGATGGAAAAATAAGACCAAACACTGGGGGTGGTAGATGGCCGAGCCACTGCCACTTACATCCAGGTCTTCTGACTCCAAACACTGTGTTCATTGCTTCATGTACCGTGGCTTCATTTGCTATCCACAAGAACCCTTGCAAACTGGTCACTTTTCCAAATTCACAGAGGCAGAACCTGGATCCTGTTCAGGTTTAGCCCCCAGAAAAGTCTACCATCTCTCTATAGCCCTCAACCCCACAGCCTGAATACAGTAGCTACATTCACAACTTATGGGAGAAATGTGAGGTCAGGAAAAATCCACGTGGGAACACCCAAGTTTGAAGAAGTTGAAGCTCAGAGGTATTAAGCTTTACATACTGGTGTGTCCCGAGGTTCTGAGCAGGACAAAAAAGAAAGAAAGAAAGAAAGAAAGAAAGAAAGAAAGAAAGAAAGAAAGAAAACACATGGAGGGGTGGTGATGAGGCAGGACCAATAGTATTTGTCAGGAATACAGAATGTTCTGGCCAAATCGATTTAGATAGTACTGACTTAGTCGAGACAAAATGTTACATGACAAACAAGTCTCGGGCCTTCTCAGAGGCAATGAGCACTGGACTCTCTAGAGCCTCTACATTTTTCAAAGCCATCTCTTAGGACAGTTTTTGGGAAAGCTGCGTTTTCCAGTTTGAGTTGGAAAATGCTTTAGCCTTGGTTTGAGCTGTAATCTGCAAACTTAGGCATGGACCATATTGGATAGTACAGGGATTGCTGGGCTCCAGTTTCTGAATTCTTGATCCACCAGGTCAAAGATGAGACCTAATGCTCCCATTTCTTGAAAGTGTTACATGATAAAGGTGATGTGCTTTGTCTGAGGACCACATTTCGTTAAGCATTATGTTTGGACTAACACGTCAGTCTTCAGTTGGGCTCATGGTCAAAGTCTGTTTGTACCTCCTAAAGCTTAGCATGAACAAGGGCAAAATATGAAAGGAAGACGAGCTGGTAAAAGTGACACCCTCTCCCCGACCATGTGCAAGCAGACAACCAGGAGAGAGGAATTAATGTCACTTCTGTTTCTTGGTAATGCACAGAGTTGCTGAGTTGATAACATGAATGGGTACCATGGAATTCATTAGCTATAAACACAAGAATCACTCCTTTCTCTAGTCTGCAGCAACTACCAGAGTACCTGTCCATCTGCTGACTACCAAGGCCACAGGACAAACAAGGACAAATGTTGACCAAATTCCAGAGAAACAAATAGACATCCGGAGGAGCTCAGCAAAAGTAAGCGAAAGATGTATGCCACGCTCCAGTATTGTAGAATGAGCGCTCCTTAAGTCATAGGAAAGGCAAAAACACACAGTCTGCGCCTGGACTAAGGGAGGTTTGAGGCTTTGGAGCATACCTGTCCTCCCCTGCGGAGCCCAACCATGAGAAGAAGCATTCAAGTGGCCCCTCTTCTTCCAGTCTGCCACTGCACCCTGACAATCACCAGTGACACCCTATGCAAAGCAATGTAGGTGTAATTCTAGCTCAGCACTTCACAGGCTGCACTGACCTGCCATCAGAATCTCATGCCCTTCCCAAATCTTTACAGAACACAGAAGTCAGAGGGACAGTCCCAAGGGACAGCTGTCCCCAGGCACGAAGCAGATTAAAGCAGAGGGAAGACTCAGCCTGAGCTCCTGGAATTGTGCCCTGCTGGGTCTGACAAGCAAGTGACTGGGAACAGCAACATATCTCTCAAGTAGATTTGCTGTAAGAAACAGAAGGGGGGAAAACTCCTTAGTTACTATCTGAATGGTGACCTCTACAAGACTCAACAGAATTCTGCATCTGTGAAATTAGACCAACAGCCCTAGAAAAGAAACAAACCCGTCCAGACCTATTTGCCTGGAAGTGTAGCTCTGGACAACAGAATGGATACAGGAAGTAACTGGTGAAGTAGAGTCCAGGCGGAGAAACACACAGCACACTCAGGAGGGAAGGACAGAGATAAACTGGGGAGAAAAGACAAGGCAGAGAGGACAACTCTCGGACGCACAATCCATTCACAGTAAGACTCCCAGAGGACAGCCAGAAGGGATAATACAGAAGCAATAATTAAAAGTTAATAGCGTTGGGGTTTTTTTATGAGCAGATGGAAGACTTTGGTCCCTTCTAAGAATTAAGTACCAGGCTACATATTCAAAGGCATAAGTATCTAAATAGATCCAGAAGAAATGACTTCTAAAAATGAAGAAAAAAAATAAAAACTCAAGCCAACTTTATAAAACATGAAACCTAAAAAATGTAGAGCAACCTTTGTAAGAATTCTGAGATGTATCCATGTAGGTAGGACAACCTACTAGCTTAGAAACATTTTTATTTGGAAAACAACTAATTAGTTTCAAATGACACTATCTGAAAGGGAAACAATAAAGACAAGCACTTTGTGGGAATGCTGAGGGTCAGAGGACAAATAAATTCATATTATATAACATTTACAGCAATAGCGCTAGTACTACTCAAGAGCCTGTTAATATTTTTAGTAAAGACATTTGATTCTGTTCCCTGAGCCTTGAATTCATTGGAAATAATACAATAAAGGAAGAACAGAAAAGCTGTTTAAAAAGAAGCCCAGACTTATCACTAAACAGGGCAGAACAATGGGAACAATATATGCACACACACACACACGTACTTACACACACATGCACACACAAAACAAAAAGATACACACAAGTAGAAATCAAATCAAGGTCTAATGACCTAAAAAAAATCGAACCCTAAAAGCTGCTAGAACAAAATATAGGAGCATATGCTACTGATCTCACAGTAGGAAAT
This sequence comes from Ctenodactylus gundi, assembly GCA_004027205.1. NCBI lineage: Eukaryota > Metazoa > Chordata > Mammalia > Rodentia > Ctenodactylidae > Ctenodactylus > Ctenodactylus gundi. The sequence goes on from PVKB01000870.1 coordinate 70,371, forward strand.
TATTTTTAAGAGTTTAAAGAATATTAAAGAAGAAATTATACAAGAAACAACTGAGAAATTCTAAATCATGATATATCAAAAGCAATGATAGAACTGTAAGTCAAAAACTAGAAAGTACATATATATATATATATATATATATATATATATATATATATATATCCAGAACATACATGTAACGTTGAGTTAAAAGGAAATGATCCAAATAGAATAAAATGTAGGTAAAAGAAATGAATAGGCAACTCACAGAAGAAAAAAAATCCAATGGGCCAATATGCATAAGGTTACATTCAATGTTACAAGTAATCAGGAAAATTCCAATTAAAACCATAATGAGGTATCATTTCACACCCAGTAGACAGGCAAAAATTAAACGCCTGCAATAACTGACATGGATAAGCAGGAGGAAGAACTCGTGCATCCCTCTGGTGAGAGAGTGAATCGGTACAACTGCTTCAGAAAAAACTTTGGCCAACAGTCTACCACGGATAGCCCACAGGGCTGTCAATCCTGACTCTAGGCCTGTACCCTAGGCAAATCCTCACACGTGTGCCTAGGGAGTTAGGCACACGCAAGTTCCTGTAAACTACTGTGTAGTAGAGACAAGCTATAGAGCTGGTGGGTCTGTGTTCCCATCAAGAGAAAAGGGAACAACACCTATAATGTAATCCTATGCAATAACACAGATGAAACAAAGTGAGATGAAAAGGGCTCTAAATATCAAGTTACAGCCCTGAGCACACAAGGTAGACTGAAGAAAAACTGGGGCCATGATGTCGAGTGAGTTGGAAATATGCACCATACCACTCCACATGGCTACGGACACACCCACATGCAGCATTATACATACTGAAGACACTCAGTAAGAAGTAGCATGTACACTTCCACGGGTAAGAAGGGAAACAGGGTTGAGCATACAAATTGATTTCCCATGCTGGATGGCTGGAGACATGCTTGACTTCGAAACAATTGTTTCATTTTATTCATATGATAGAACGAGATGACAGGTTGATAACAGATAACAGAAGTTCAGATGGGTAGACACCTCACGGATGGACAGTTGGATGGAGAGGCGGACTGATACTGATGAATCATTTTTGGTTAAGTTACTATGACTCAAGAATTTTAGTCACTGTCAAATTATTCTTCAATAATAAAGGCACTGGAAATCTCCACATTTTAGAACCCTGAGACTAAAATAACCACGAGTCTCCTCAAGGGGGAAATAAACTATCCAATGATGAAAAATGTCAAGCAGGAGCTAAACCTACAGAATCTGAAATGATGATTATATATGTTTGTAATCTTCAATCAATACACAAAACCAAGGATTCATTACGGGAAGATTGGCAAGTAAGATTAAACATTTTTAACATTTAACAAATTGCCCTTCAGGACAGAAATTAGGTTAAATGATATTAAGATTAAACAAGCAGCCATGGAAACTCTGGTACGCAAACCAGGAGAGAGAATTAGCCTGTGGGGATAAGGAAAACCCAAAGTGGCTTCCAGGAGAGGAACAGCTGTCCATCTCAGAGCCTGCGTTGGCGGGGCCCTTGGACCAGACCCATAGCTGGCTTCTGACAAGGGGAAAGAAAAAACAGGCTGAGCTGCACAACCACACACACTGCCCACACTGCTCTAACGAAAAACATACCCTAGACAAAGACTGCACAAATACTACCTCCTAGAGACATAGAGAGTTAAAAGACCCACACGCACACACGTGAGTGAGAAAATGTACATGAGTATACTAACAGAGAATTGCTCCCATCACCTCTCTAGGGCAAGAAACATTTTTTTTAAATTAAAGGCCAATGGATATCTGTATCAATATTTATATTTATATCTAGTTCTATATCAATCTATGTATAATTAACTTTGAATCCTACTTAAGGAAATTCAAATCAAAATATGAAGTACTTATTTTAAAAAATCGATTTGACGAAACCTCAGAATTCAAGGATACTCAATGCCAAAGGGATGAGTATTCATCACAGCCTGAGGGAGTATAAATCGATAGAGCTTACTGACTCAGCATCCCACAGCTAGAAATCTTCCCTACATTCATGCTCTTAAGTTTTCCCACAATGTATCAAATAGTATAGAATGGACTGTGAAAGGCATTTACCAGTGGAGAACTGACTGAGTATTATAATGGTGGGAAAGTATGAAAATCAAAAAGAGAGAGAGAGAGAAAGAGAGAGAGAGAGAGAGAGAGAGAGAGAGAGAGAGAGAATGCTGATGCAGACTGATTTCCAAGCTTGTATAGGCCAAAGCAAGAGGATTTCAATCTAAAGACGTCCTGGGTAATATAGTGACTTAGTAAAATCCTGTCACAAAATAAAAAAATAACAAAGGATTGGAGATATATCTCATTGTGAAGGACTGAGTTTAGTCCCAAGCACTGTGAAAAGGTGGGGGGGGGGGGGGGTATGGACAGAAAGACAGACAGAAATATTGAAAGAAAAAAGAAGGAGGCAAAGAGTAAATGCTTCAGGACAGCCCCTCTCATATATAAATAACAACACAAATAATCATGCAAAGAGAACAGATATAGGTCCACTGAAAGTAAGATGTTTTATACAAACAATATTTTTTTCTGAAAATAAATGTGCACAAGCTATTAATATTATTTTCCCCTTTGGGAAAAGGAACGGGGATGAAAGGAAAGGGTTGTTTGCTTTTGATTTTTTATTACTTTGTACACTGAATGTGTCTAACCATGTATATACGTAGTTTATTTTTGCACTGTATACAGAATTCATCTGAAGGTACTAAGTGGAGTCATGGACCTTTTTTCCCCTCTTTGTGTCTCCTTGCATGAGGAAAAACAAAAACTTGAATGAAAGTCATCTCATAAAAAGAACTACAAGGGCCAGGAAGTGCGAGGTACCACTTTTTCCTGTGTAAAGGACAAGGCATTTATCAAATGCGGACACTAACACCTACCTCGAGGAGGGCAGCAGGGATTAAATGTGATGAGCTGTGTCAGGTGCTTTCTCTCAGGCATGGCACTAGTCAGCCCTCAATAAATGGGAGCTTGTTTTACAAGGAGCTCACTCTTTCCTCAAGCCCACGTAGGGAGCTCCCAGGAGAGCTCTCACTCTGCAGGCACCTGTGTCTACCTGGGGCCGGAAGTCTCAGTCAGAAGGAGGGGTAGAGAGTCCTGGTTTTGTGTTCTAGCCTGAGGGTTTTTTCCCCTGGAAAAACCCAGGGATCCATCTAGCTCCCAAGAATCTACAATCCTTGCCCTCCAGTGGGGAGGGAGCTGTAAATGGAAAACTGTTAAGCAATCACCTTTCTCCTCACTCAGAAGGGAGGTTCCAGGGTGGTCCTACTAAGGTAAACGAAGGCAAGCCTGATCTAACTTCTTATTACACAGACAAGGATTATTTCCTAGTTTAAAAATCTCTAGCAAGCGGATACTAGAAATGCATTATTTCATGTGTCAATTCTAGTGTTTATACACACAAACCCACGTGGTGGCCTGTGCCTTTGAGGGCCTGTGGCGTTAGCAGAGCTATTGGTGAAAACTCTAGGCAATCTCAAAGAATTGCCCTCTATCTAGGCTGTAGGCTGGAGAGAGAAGGGGAGGCCAGACCACCTGTTGAAGGAAAAGTACCTACAACTGTATGGGTTCAGGATAAATAATCCCAGATTCCAGAATGGTCTGGGAACCATTTTGCCCAATTCTCTCACTGAACAAATGAGGAAGCATAGGCCAAGAGAGGTGAGCTGTAATATTAGCATAGGCAAAGGGCTTTGGACTCAGACTCACTGACTTTCAGCATGACCTACTTTACCCCACCTTTGAGCCCTCTGAAAGCTGAAGATCTCGTCAGATACAGAAGAATGAGGGGCCCAGGCAAGGTGGGGCTGGGCCCAAAACCTAGAATACAGCCGAACAACCAGCCCCAGGAAGGACAATCTTCCAAGAAGTAATTCATGAGTGAGTTCCTTTCAATTCAATTCAAAGTCTTCCTAAATCATCTGTTTTGTTGTTTTAGATTAAACAAAAAGCCCACAGTATTTTGTATTTGAAACAACAACAACAACAACAACAACAAAAAAAAAAAAAAACTAGGCAGACCAAACCACAAATATGTACTCTGTATATGGATATCTTCAACAGTGGCCAAGGGTTAAGGTCAACCTTATCGACTATAAATGGAGGACTCTACAGGGTTTTTTTGTATATTGGGAAATCTCTCTCTCTCTCTCTCTCTCTCTCTCTCTCTCTCTCTCTCGTTTTTTGAGACAGAATTTCACTCTGTAGCCCAGGCTAGCCCTGAGAACACTAAATAGCCCAGGCTGGCCTCCCCACAAGAAAGGCATGCACCATCATGTCCAGATCACGTGGTGCTGGGGAACCATCAGGCCCAGGGCCTGTGCTTGCTAGTTAAGTGCTTTAACTGCTGAGCTACACCTCCAACTCCGTGTTTTTTTCTCTGTAAAGAAAGCAATACATGATCTACACATAACAGTTTGAAAATCACATGTCTTGTATATCCTAACTATCTACCAAGGAGACAAGAGAGAAGACTGCTTCTTAGTGATAATGGTATTAATCACTAGAGCTCTTAGGATGTCTGATCATCTACCTAACCACTGTCATCAAGGTAAAATCAGAGGACCCTGCAACTGATGAAGTTTTGAGGTCACCTTTTCCAGCCTCATATTTATCAATGAGGAAACTGGGGCTGGGAAGGAAAAGTGAAAGGTCCAAGGTCACAGAACTTCCACTGCTGGGCCATGACTTCCCAGACCAGGGATCTTCCTAATGTACTGCACAGCGCACAGCCTGTTCTGGCCTGCAGGCAAAGGGACCAGGGCTGGTTTCTCTTCCAGGAGACCCCAATGTGCCATTTATTTTCTCTTCGAATACGCTGACTACAGCCCCTTTGCAAAGATGCCCAGTCGAGCCAAGTTCCTGTCTCTGACTGCTATCAGCACCTCAGTGCTGCCTCACAGGCAGGAACAGGACCTGGCATGAGGTTGACCCCGGAAGAAGAGGCAGAGGGTGCAAGTGTTCTCTGTGGGGGAGGCAGCTATTTCTTCCTTCCAAACATTTTAAAAGATTAAGGTCAACCTCAGGACTCCATGAAGAAATAAGCGAGTTAGTCAGCCCTCTCCTCTCACCGACAGGCCTACAGTGCGCTGGGCCCGGGAGACTGGGGCATCTTTCCTTTCTGTTTCTTGATCTGCTCTCACAATCTGCAAAATCCCTGAGCTTCTTATGATTATTTCTAAATTAATGGAGTTTAATGAGATGATTCTGAGAAACTGCTAGTACCTTAGGTACCTTGAGCCTTGGGTCTGAGATTCTGGCAATAAGTGCCTTTGATTATTTGGAAGAAAATATTACTGTTTATTCTGCAGATGATTAAACAGTCTCAAAGAGGCTAAATAATTCTCACAGTCACAGAATGACTATGACTCTGGACAGACTCTCAATGCCCTAGTTCTGTGTATGTCATTGTGCCATGCTTCCAGGAAAACTAAGCCTTAAGTGGCAGACAGAGCTCAGTAATAAAAAGGAGATAAGAGCCTACACTTCCAACAAATCAGAGTGACTCTGACATGACCTAGGGTCTCTGGACAAACCATTCATTCTTCCTAACCTTCACTTATGCTCATCTGTACAATGGGAATGTCTGCCTCATAAGGATGTGATAGTTAAATTAAATGCATGAACACTTCAAGTCACAGAGCACCTTGCCCCGATGCAATAATGGTTCCTACTACTACGACCACCATTGGTGCTACTGCTATGACCACTAGAACATACTCTACTCAAATACGTTGATTACCTTGAAACACTCCAGAGAAAAAGACACGAAAGTCTCTTAGACTCAATGCTATTCAAAGCCCCAGTAAAGTCTCATTCTACCCACAACTGATGCGAGAACGCCAAGGCTCAGCCTGGCAATATCATCGTCCCCCAGTGGACGGGCAATTCTCCTGGCCTCACGAGCTAAAAGGAAGAAGTAGAGACACTCAAACCCAGGTGCTCTCACATCAAAAAGCAAACACCCCGTCGCCCATCTGCCTGTACAGGACATTAGGTGGTATTTTTTCATCTGTTGTCTCTAGTCCTTGGAACTGTGGATCACATGAGTCTTAGGGTTGGATTAATTTAACTTTGGGGAGTGAAGGAACTAGAAGCATTCTAGTATGTGTGTGTCTGTCGTAGTGGGCTGCCTGGTCAGCTTAAGAGAGGCCGCCTCCTCAGGAGCAGCTAAGACAGACCCTCTTGAGGGGCCTCTGAGACAGAACTAAGATTAAAGGTAAAATTTTGAGAGGCTACAATGCTTTCCAGAGTTTAACTCCCAAAGGGAAGAAGATGTGATTTGTGGACTGCTGTTCCTTAACCTTCCTGTCCTCCTTATCCAGCTCTAAGGCCACAGTGCGTCCTCACAACGGCCCAGCCTCCAGCTTCATGTGCTCATCTAGCAGAACCACCAGCAGGAAGCCTCCCAGGTCACTTCCCAGCAGTGGGGCTTCAAGCTCATTATTTTCTGTCTCTGTACCCTAATTTCCTCCTCTGTAAAATAAAATGAATGACAGCACTTGATTATAATTAAATTAATTAATACATGCAAAGTGTTTAAGACCTTAACTAGGCATACGAAGTATTCAATAGGTGATTGTTGCCACCATTCAAGGCCTAAGTAAGTGAATGTGGGTAGGAAGTAAATGATGCCCAGTGCTGAGGAGCGGTCACACAACACATGGGGAAGGGTCTCAATCACGTTGCCACGTTGACTATAGGGTGCAACAACCCAGCTCTGCTTCTTATGACGGGAAATGAATCACTTCACCTCCTAATTCACTCATGAAATGACAGAGACAGTAGAACCCATCTTCTCAGATGACTGAAAGGATCCGAGGAACAGATACATGTAACAAGCGGACAACTGGGATCTGCTGAACACTAGCTACTCACACCACTGGATCTGCCCAGGGTCTCTTAGCACCAAGGACCGCACGTCTCAGAGGGCCCCTCCACCCTTTGGTAATTCTGCTCCCTTTCGTGTATGAATGAACCTTCTAATTCCCAGATGTCTTGCCTTTCAACTGATGACCTTACCTCATACTCCATGGAGAAACTGGGACAGAAAGAAACAGGGAATTTGCATTCATCCCTTTTCTTGTCTTTTCTGCTATTTAAGTAAGCAAAATGCCCTTGTTCCTGTCATAGCCTAACATCCATCTCTTTTTATCTTCTCAAGGACGCAGCTCCCAAAATTACTGCCCTCCTCCTCAACCATCGATTTCTTCCCCTCCACCAGCTCATTCACATTCAAACTTCTCCAGACTCACAACCTCAAACACAAGGCTTCCTCATCCTTTCGCCCCTCCCAGCCACTGCCTCATTTCTCTGCTGTCTTTACAGTGGAGTCTGTCTCACATAATACCTTTCTTCACCTTACCTTCTGTTCTCAGTTCTTCCCTGTTGGGCTCATAGACCCGTCTGCCCATCTCTACATGTTACGGAAAGTCTTTGTAGTAATGAATGAAGATCTACACGACTCACCTTATTTAGCTAGGTTTGCACCCTCCCCCCCCCCCCCGCCAAAAAAAAAAATTCCAAAATAGCAGTGCATTCACAGGGAAAGGAAACAGGGTTCCACCACTCTTTTTTGGGAGATGCGATGGTTTTAATGTGTCCCTTAAAGGCTCACAGGTTGGAAACTTAATCCTCAAATCCATAGGGTAGTGATTATTTTTTGAAGGTTAGATCTTTGGGCGGTAATCAGAGCATGCTGTGGTGACACTGGCCCTCATAACGGCACGAATGGCTTTATAAGAAGAGGCAAAGAGACTTGTAATAGTAAGCCTCTGTTCTCTTGCCATGTGATGCCCTTCACCAAAATACGACACAGCAAGAAGACTCTCACTGGCTGTAGACACCTGACTGACTGCAGATTTCCTATCCTCTACAACTATGAGAAATAAATGCCTTTTCTTTATAAATCACCTAGTCTCCAGCATTCTGTTATAGCTACACAAAAGAGACTAAGATAAGAAACTCCATTCCTAACAATGGTCAAAACTAAAGTTCTTTCTATAATCTTGTGCTGTTTCTCTTCCCTCCTCTGCCTGATAAATCTCTCCAACTTTATATCAACCTTTAGGAGTCTTCCTGACGCACCTTGCCAGTCCTAGGTCCCTGATCCTCTCTTCATCTCATCCTTACCACCAGCAAGGCCTATCGGAACTAGCTGCAAATTCATTTCATATTCTGAACTCCTCTCCAGTGCTCTTGTCTCCTCCTAGTCAAAGCCACCACCATCTTTAACCCTTGTATGACAGGTGAGAAAACTGAATCTCAGAATTTCTCACAGATACGAAGAATGGGTGACCAAGGGCATAAAGACAAGATTTTATTCCCTTTAATTTCAAAAATCATTTACTTTTTCAAATTATAAAATATGAGTTCTTAACAGCCTTGAAAAATCAATGTTTTTACTGGGCACAGTGGTGCACAACCTGTAATCCTAGCCACTTGTGGGGCTGAGATATCAGGATCACAAATTCAAGGCTGGGTGGGAAACTCAGTGAAACTGTGTCTCAAAAAAAATTAAGTAGAGGATTGGTGATGTTGTTCAGCAGCAGGGTACCTGCCCACATGTGCAAGCCCTGAGTTCTATCCCTAGCATTCAAAAAATCCATTCTTTTATTTACAACAAAGTACCACTATACTTTCATCAGAATGACTAAAATTGAAAATATTGATGATGCCTAAACCTGATGAGGATGTGAAATAAAGAGGTTTTCATACACTGCTGGTGGAAAAGTAGAACCGACCATGCATTTTTATCCACAAGAAATGTGTGCATGGCTACCAGCCACTAGGTGAAGAGTATTTACTGCAACTTTATTTAAAACACCTTAACAAAATAGAAACGGAAATAACCAGAAAGCTCAAAAGTACAGGCTGAATAAAAAGAATGTGATACATCTACAAAATCAAATGCCACGCAAAGTGGCAAAAGCCATAACACGGAAGACTCTGGAGTGCTAAGTGACCATCCAAACACATGACAGCGTATGCCACGTGACTCCATGCACACAAAGGCCAGGGTCAGCTTCTTTTCAAAGATTCCAAAAAACAACCCAATAAATAAATGAAGGCAAAGTTGTCAGATAACGATGTTGGTCACAATAGTGGTTACTTTCAACTCGGACTAGAACAGGGTATGGAGGAACCTTGAGGGATGAGGGAAATGGTCTAGGATTTGGTTTTTTTTTTTTTTGCCTATGTATTTGGATAAATGAGTGGGAAGTGGTAGACTGTAAATGGGTGGCTAAACAGATGAGAGATAGGGCATCTGTTAAAAACTTGTTAAAAACCCATGCCTCTTAATCCTTGCACTAAGCTCTCATCGGTATCCCCATCACAACAACAAGGAGGCAAGGGTTCTTAGTGTTCTAGCTCCCTAGGTGCACATATTTAATTAGGTGGATAGACCACAGACCGTCAGAGCTGCAAAGGAGCTTAGAGACTGCCAATACTCATGCAGTCATCCCTACACTAGAAAAATAACAAAAACAGGTCTTGAAAGAGAAAGTGAGTCACAAAACAGTAGTCACAAGGGGCAGCACTAGTCTACAGCAATCTATTTTCAATCTTAGGTCTAAATAATATTCTTCCCTTTAAAACAATGCGGCTCTGAGAGACAGTCTTGGTTGTTCTTCTGCAACAGGACTGTTCCGAGAGATTTAGAATGTGACTCTGGGACAAGTGGTCCCGTGATAACGAACAGCAGTTTCCAACCCTGGAGATAGTCAGGGAAGAATGGGGAACAGGTTTCACAGGAAGTGTGTCAAGTACATGGTGTTTAGGGCATTGGCTCAGCTCTGTCTCTAATAAAGCCGTAGTATCCGAGCTCGCTGTGTGTGGATGAGAAATGAGGGGAAAACACGCCTAAAGGATGTGGACTGCACATGCGAGGGAGCAGGCGGTACTCATCTCGGCACTGGCCTGAGGACATTTATTCTCCTAATAAACTGAGTGCAACAGTTGACAGGAGTTTAAAGCTTAGAACTTATAACACGGTGACTTAAGAAATAAAGTATTATTTTCGTTGAACAGTAAAGTCAAGCTAAATCCAGAAGATACGTAATAAATCTCTAGCTTTAGGAAACCTCTGATCCAAAGGAAGGCTTGAAATTAATAAAATGGTAATCACCTTGGACACGGCACTTGACTATAAGCTCTCTATAAAATCTTGCTTAATTGAACTTTTGAAACAACCTTGTGACAACAGAAGAAAACGATAATCTTCCTTACTTTAGATCATTGTTCCAAAACACACAGCTAGCAATGTAAATCTCAAGGATTTGAACAAAAGTTATTTTACTTCAAAGCCGATGGCCTTTCCATATCACCAGACTGCCATTAGAAATAAGATATATGGTACTGCAAAAAAGTAAAATTAGTGAAGGCCACAGAGAGCAGGTCAACAGAGGTAAAGCTCAGAGGAAGTTGTCCAGATAAATACAAAAGAGATCAAGATTTTAAGCTCACAGGCACCAAACGGAATGAAATAGGTAACATATTGAGTAGCACCTAAGCCTAGGCCTGGGTAACAGCTTGGCTCCACCATGAGGGGACCAATCAGATATTGCTTGTAGTCTGTCCCTTTCATGAAAGAAAAAAAGAAAAAGAAAAAGAAAAAAGGTCCCCTGACCCAGAGTCTATGAGCTGATCTCTCGGAATGCCTTGATGGAACTCTACTGTGTTATGATTCTTGGCAAGTGTGTCTAATACCAGCTGCTGCATGGCCAGGACCAAGTCCCCCCTTTCTACTACCCTACCCTTCAATGAGCACAGTCCTTGGGACATGATAGATGTGGAAGTACTTAATCAACAAATACTGGCTTTTCTGTGTTCAAGTTCTAATTATTCAAAGTTCTGAGTCATACTACTTTCATGCTTTATCTACATGTAAAAAGTGATGAGTCGTCATTAAACAGTCAGAAATCCCCTTCAAATGGTAAACAAAATATTTTAAACTGCTTTTGCCTTGAAGTAGATGCCTCCCAGAAGTCAGGCACATAATTAGTTCTGAGTTTTAAGTTTGTGGAGTGTCTTAGCTACTCTTTTGTCACTGTGACTCAATGCCTGACATCCACAACTTCAGGAAGGAAAGATTTATTTTAGTTTACAGTTTCAGAAAGTCTCAGTCCATTTACAGGTGGGTGACTAGAAAATGGTGGAATCATACAGTGGGGCCACAGCTACAACCAGAGCTGGAGTTGGCACTCTGGAAATAGAGATCTTCACAGCAGCATGGCAGAACAGAGACAAGTCTGGGTGGAAGGGCGGACCAGCACACACACCTCACTAGGTCATAACCCACACATCCCCCCTTCTAGCCAGGCCCCACTCCCCAATATTACATGGTATCCATGGGTACATGAGGCTTTTGGGGGGCACTCCAGATCCAAACCACGACATGGAATTAAAGTGCCTTGCCACTGGGCTGAAGGATACAGTTCAATGGCATAGTGTGTGTTTAGCATACTCAAGGCTTTGGGTGTGATCCCCAACACCACACCAATGCACACATATGCAAACACACACAAACACCCAAAGTAAATAAATAAATAATCTATGGACATCAATCAGACCCAATATTCCTCTATTCATTTGGTAGGACACGGGATTAGATGAATTTTGTACTTCGTTTGGTGACAAGAAAACCAAGTTTTCAGGTTCTATGAAACCTAAACAATGAAAATCTCTAAATTAAATTTAAAAATCACTTCACGTCTCTAAAAAAATAAGTAAAAGTTCTTATCAAACTTGAGATTGTTTCTAAACTAATGGATCAGTGGTTTTCAAACAATTCTAAGAGTAAATAATATATACGTGAAATAAAAAGCTGAAAATTCCGTATGAAGTCTGGGAGGGGAAAAATCTGATATAAAGAAAAGATGAGGCATTCTGAAATGAATATACAAAAGGCTAAGTCATATCGGCTATCGCATATTGCAGTAAAAGAGAATAGCTTCGGTTTAACATGGGTAAAGGGAACAAAATGAGAAACCCGGGAAAAGGCCAGGATTTATCAGTGGAGACAAGGCAGAGTAAAGGAAGCTAGGGCTACCTATCTGGGGACGTAGGAGCAACTGATGCAGACAGTTTCTTTCAGCACAGACATACTCAGGTGCTCACAGGGCACGCATGCGCATTTGGAAAGCCCTCTCCAATTTCCTGACGAGGAGGCAGGCCTGCCCTTATTCTTTGGCGTCACAGGGCTCTCTCCACTTCCTGGTGACTACTAACTGGGCGAGAAACAAAACGGCAGTCACCAGGGAAACCAATCCACCAGCTATGTGCATCCAATTTTTACTTTTAAGATTGTAAACTATGAATTTCAAATGTTGTAGTCAGAGGAATATTGGCACATGTATGATTATATACAATTAGGGCTGGAGTCCTTGGTCCTTGTCAAGACATCTCAAAGACATACACAATTCACAATTTTGTCAATTCCTCACCGATGTGAAACTCAAAACCCCTGGCCCCAAGAGTCGAGAGCTGGTGGAGAGAGGCTGCCAAAAAGTTCCCGCGTCGCTGAATGCGCTGATTGCACTTGAGATATTTTGCGTGAGTTTGTGTCTCTTGCCAGCAAACGTATTCTGAGTAGAACACGCACTGCTAGTCAGAACATGCTCTAGTTACAGCCTAGAATTTAATATTAAAAAACAAGACACTACAGAAAATGTTTGCGAATCTAAGAAAACTGAGTAAGAAGAGCAAGATAAACCATGATGACAAAGGAGGAAGCAGCAAAAGAAATGACTCACAGATCCAATTTTATGAAAAAGTTCTGGAACTGTACATGTCAAAAACTATCATGGGGATTTGTATCTATGTTCACAGCAACCTTATGCACAATAGTCAGAGAATGGAGGTTATCCAAGTACCCACTGATGAAGGAATGAACAAATAAAATTATTCTGCTTTAAAAGGAAGTAAATTTTGTTACATGCTATGACACAGGAAAACTTGACATCACGGTAAGACACAAAAAGACAAACACTGTAGGATTCCCCCGATATGAGCTAGAGTAGTCAAGTTCATCAACACAAAGCTGAACAGTAGTTCCAGGGGCCGTGGGGAAAGAGGTATGGGCAGGCGGACTTTAGTAGGTACAGAGTTTTAGTTTTGATACTGAGGATCTGTTGCTGAACAAGATCAAAATATCTTAACACCAATGAACTGTGTGCTTAAGAACTATTAAGATGATGAACTTTTTGTTATATATACTTTACTGCAACTGAAAATAAAAGGTTAGAATTTTCAGTACATATAAAAAAGCTCCGACAAAGAAGAGATGGACTTCTCGCGGGGAAGGGGAGAGGTCAGGGATGGGACCAGGCCAGGGACATGAACAGGCAATTCAGGAACACAGACATAGAGTGGGACGGTATCGCTAACAGTGCAGCGATAAATAATAAGAATGTTAAAACATGCCCATCCTCTGACTTAGCGACTTAGTAATTCCACTTGTAGCAATCTGTCCAAGGGAAATAATTACTGACACAGCAGAGAATTATGCACAATGATTGTCATCACAGTATTATTTATAATAGTGTTAAACTAGATCAAGCCAAATTTGATCAACAGGGGAATGGCTGAATAAATTACATTACATCCATAGGCAGAGATGCCATGTAGCCACTTGGTGCTGTCTTTTCTAGAACACTTTTTTTGCCATGAGAAAGTTTCATGAATTAACATTTAGTAGGAAAAATGTTTATAATTAATATATAATGTGATACCGTCTTTGTAAAAAAAAGGAAGATAATTATATGAGGGTGAGGGTGGGAAACATATCAGTTGTTTTCAGAACTTTTTTAGGATGTAATATGAGTAATTCTATATCATTCTGTGTTTTCCAATTTTTTCCTTAGTATGTAGTATTCATTTTATAACAAGAAACCTTCCATACTTAGAAACCGAGTACATTTTGAGGGGAAAAGATATTTAGAAATTGAGACAGAAGACATAAAGATGACAAGTTACACAGGGCAGTCTCCTCTTCCACGTGGCTTTTCGCAATCCTCACTTGTCACAGGACAGCAGAGCAAGGGGGGAGGCGGGTAGGGCTTGGGCGAATCCCGGATCAGAGGTGTTGCTCTGCGTCCCAACCTCCCTGAACCTGGGAACGCCAGGAAGCCTAAGGTCTGGTGACCTGCATAACCCTGAGAAGCATCTAGAGGTAAGGAACAGGATTCGTATCAGGCTCCAACTCACCCAGAGGGCTTTCGCTGAGCAACACGAAGGGGACACCACTGGGCCTTGGTTCTGAGAGTCACCTGAGTCAACTTGAAGGGTGTGGTATTGTTGACAGTTCCCCCATGTGGTCCTCCATCTAGACGCAGCACTGCAGCCAGAAGAGGCCACACGGACGCAGACCCCACAGCTGCCAGCCAAATGGAAGAGGCCTCCTGGATCTTGTGCTTATTTAGGAGAAATCAGCCATGAACACTCTCATCTCCTCGGGTGTGAACTTGAAATAAGACGTTCCAGAAGAAGTGGGCAGATGAAGCCACTTCGCTGAGACTGGGAACAGAATAATTATTTAGGATGTTTGCATCTGCCGCACGGCAGCTCTGGGATCTGCCATCGTGCAAGAGGGACAGACCGACAGGGAGAGTCCCAGGAGGGTAGCCGGAGGCAGCTGCCTTTGTACAGGCCGATGCCGTCCCGCAGTGGCAGCCTGCACGCTGCTTCTAACTTCTGCTGGGGGGACTGGACTGGCAACTGAGTCTCTAGGCACCCCGAGAGGGAGCTGGCGCAACAGAAAGCTGGGGACTTATTAATTCAGTCCTGCCCGCATGCCTCATTTGCTCATCTCATCTTTATAGAGAAACTTATGACCAACTTGGTACCAGTGCCTCTCACAGTCAGATGTACACACAGATCACCTGGGAGTCTTGCTAAAATACAGACTTGGAACAATCTTTCTGCCTATCACCAACAGATGGTACCAGTCATTTAATCTCAGCTACCACGCTGCTCCTTGGGCTGCACGGTGCACTGGATGGTTGTGCTCTGGCCTCAGAATTCTGCTGTTAAGGGCAAACACTGTGAAAGAAGATTACAATGGAAATGAAAAGAAATATACGTTGATTATTATTTTCTTGTCCCTTCCTGTTCAACCCATTGCAATGACCACCTGCCTCTGTCCCTGCTCTGTGACCAAACAGCTGACCCCTGTGTGCTTCACTTCCTGGTCTCCTCTCAAGGTAATGCCAACAAGAGCCACTGGAAGGTGACCGTGGGATGAGAGGGAGGAGAGGACGGCCTGATTCCAGCGCATTTTTTGCAGTTATTATGTTTCCCTACAGTGCCAGTTCTAACTGGGTTCTGATAAATGATGGCTTCCATACCCCACACTACTGTGTCATCAGGCCTTGGGGCACTAACAGCTTCTGATCACACACAATATCTCATACTTGTTTCCACAATCTTTTGGGCCAACTAAATTAGCGTGTTCTTGGCTTTTTTTCCCTGCCTTTCCGGGACCTAATCCGGAAATAATTCTTCTAGATGAAGACAGAGTGAGAGCGGTGGAAGTGGAGCACCACAGAGTGCTAGGGGAAGGGTTAGGACAGCAGCAGCCAAGGATGCCAGGGGGAGACATGGGGACCTGCAAACAGTACCAGAGAAGGGCAGCTTTCAGGTGTGTGCCTGGAACACACGTCAACTCCCCCAACATCAATTCGGGTGCCCCTGAGGTCTTTAGAGAACTCATAAGCTAAGTAAGAAAGGGACTGTGGCGAAATCTTTTTGTCACCTGCCCCAAACAGACATACCGGTCTGAGTGGTATGCAAACTCAAGTTCCTCGGGGTCTCCTCATGGCTAGAAAGTCCATGGGATAGGAGACATATCTGGCCTAATTTTTTAAATGCTGGCATGTGTTGATTTGGGAATAAAACAGTACAAAGCAAAGCATGCACCTGAAAATCTCACAGTGTGGAAGGATCTCAATGAGGTGGAATCCCTTCCCGAGATAACAAACTACAGCCTTCTCTGTCGCTTGGGGGCTGAGGACAGACAGACCCATAAGAGGCAATGGCCTGTGTCTCCTGGCTGAGGTCTGGGATACAGGGCCTTGAATGAAGGGCTCTAAGCTGGCTTCCCTGGGGAGGTTTTAATCAAGGTTTTCATGGGGCAGTATTAACAGTAAAGTGCTAATATGTGACACCTTCAGTAATAACGTATAGACAATGAGATAATGCTCTGGGTAGGGGCCTGTCTCAGGGAGTGGGAGTATTCTGTTTCAAATCAAGACCTTTCTTGGCTTCCTAACAGAGCTGGCCATGAGGACTCTTTAAGTAAACATATTCACATTTGAGAGCTCAGCGGCACACAGATGAAGACAGACTTTGATCACATTTCATGTAAAAATGGCTATTCTGTTTCCGGAGAGAAAGAACAAATGAGGAAATCACTGTGCGAGTGCAGGGTGTGGGGGCGACACGTGTCCACAAACAAGGCACTGACCATCTGGCCCTGTCAGCGGCTGTACCCTCTGAACTGCACCCAGCGGACAGAACACAGCTGCCTGGCGTATGGGAGAGCTCCTGCAGGCCGCTCCAGCCTTGCGATGCCCAAGGCTTTGCATGTGACTTTGGAGGCAGGAACAATAAAGTTGAAATGTGTCTCATTAATTTTCTCCCATCTGCTCAGTGTCCTTCCAAGTGTGAACGTGGAGAATGGGACGTGAGGCATGGGGGTCCCTGCTTGGTGCGCATCCTTGCTGACCTGAGGTGGGGGCCCCAGGTTTCACTCAGTTCTCACACTGCATGGTGGCAGGGTGTGTAGAAAGGGACACCCAAGTACCACTCAGCCCTCATGCTGCACAGTGGCAGGGTGTGTAGAATGGAGAGAAAGCCAGCAGTGCGAAAATTTCATTCCTCAAATGTGGTCCTTGGAGCAGGAGGCTGGGCCACTGCCTGGTTTGGTGGAAAAGCAGAACCTCGGCTTCCACTCCAGAGCTGCTGAATGAGAATCTGCAATTGAGCAAGATCCCCCAGGGACTTTTGTGCACACTTTAGTTTGGAAAACCTTAGTGTAGATCAGTGGTTCTACATCAGGAGTGGTTCTGCCCCTACTGGGTCTGGAGAAATTTTTGGTTGTTACAGCTAGGGTAGGGAAGGTGAATGGTTACTTGAACAGAGGTCAAGGCCACTGGTGAACATGTGATGGGGCATGAGCACAGGTCCCACCAAACAAAGGTGTATTCAGGCCAAGAGACCATGTTGAGGGCTAAGGTTCAGAAAAGCCTGGAATTGAAGGTTCTGTTAAGAGAAGAAAACCTCATTCAAATCTGTTCTTGTCCCTTGCCTTCTCCACAGTTCAAATAAAATTATCACTTAAACATGAATTTCACTTGGGTTTGGTGGGGCAGGCCTATCACCCCAAGATTCTAGGAGGCTAAGACAGGATTACACGTTTGAGCCCGCCTTGGGCAGCTTAGCAACTTAGCAGACTCTGATTCAAAAATAAATGAAAATGGGCCGGATATTTAGCTCCATATGAAGGCTCTGGATTCAATCCCTGGTACCACAAACATATAAATATACGGACAAAAAAGATCACATGAATTTCTACAATAGGCCCAGGATACTCCTTTAAACAGATGTCTTTTTTCTAGCACTTAGCCTCAGAACCTAGTAATAAGTAATTAATGTCTTTCCTCTCAGAGCAACAAGATGTGGAAATAATAAGGATGTCCCTAGAGGTTAAAGGTATGATCCACAAGAACAAATCTACTGATGGAGAGATAGGAGAAAGGGTGGGTAAACAAACAACAGAATCTTAGGGGAATATGTACTTTTGGATTGTGAGGCAGAGAAAATAAGTCCCCTGAAGCAAAGATCCGTTGGAAAGACATACACCAAAAAAGAAATAGTTTATATTGGTGTTATAGTTTGGAGCTAGAACGTTCCCCCAGACGCCTCCCATGTTTGGACGTTGTGGAACACCTATGGAACCAAGTGCTGTGCCTGGGAGGGACCGATGCTTAGGGTTAGACCTAGAGAGATGGTGTCAACTTGTTGAGATTGGGAAACGCCCAGGTCAGAGCTTTCATGCCTGTGATTGACTTGTGGGCCAGGAAATGAGAGAAGAGCACACACCCTGAGTGTGGGCGGTTCAACAGGCAGCTTGAACTAAGTAGTTAAGGAACAATAAACATTGCTACAGCTTCTTCCTGGGAAGACTCTGGCCTTCCCATTAGTCTCCAGATGTCAACTAGCTCCTCACTCACGTGGCTTTCAGATTGCCACGCCCTGGGAAGAGCTTTTCTCTGACTAGACCTCTGCTATGTCCTACCACCACTGATGGCTGCCCATGAATGGATTGTGTGAGACTCTGTGAAACTAAGAGCTGAGATAAATCTTTCCTTTCTTAAGCTGTGGATCTTGGTTATTCTGTCCTATCAACAAATAAGTAACTAAGACAACTGGGTAATTGAAGGAGGATAAAACCTCAAGAATAGGAAGAGGAATGGTTACCAGCCTAAAGTATACACACACACGCACACGCACACACACACACACACACACACACACACACACACACACACACACAGAGAGAGAGAGAGAGAGAGAGAGAGAGAGAGAGAACGAGAGAGAGATATTAAAGATTAGAGAAAAACAGTGAGTTTGGTAATTAGGTAGTCAATGGTGCTCAAAAACTGGGTCATTTTGGTAGCAGAAATACTATCCTAGTGACTTCAAAGACTGCAAGATGGGAAAAATGGGGCTTTCATTCTCCTGTGAGCTTTAGCAATCTGAACTGGTTACAGGGAAGCCATGGGGCAGCGATGCTTCTAGTCTCACAGGTTCGAAAGGTGACCAGATTATGGGGCAGTATGCTTGTCAGTAGATTCACCATGGGTGACTTCATACTTGGTCAGGGGGATGGATCACTGCAGGTACGACCTGGACGGGTATATCTCCCTCCATGGATACCTCCTTTGTTCTGTTTCCTGGCTGCCATACAATGAACAGTCACTCCCTGCCAGAGGTCCCTCTGCCACTCTGTTTTGCCATTGCTGATTTTTGCCTTGGAAATGTCTGACCACAAGTGGACTGAGACCTCTGAAGCCGTGAGCTGAAATAGACCTCTCCTCCTTTAAGCTGTGGGTGTTGGTTATCATATCCCAGCAATAGCAAGACAACTGAAACAAGGCTCATAGATGTCAAAACAACACATAACAGAGGCACGTGTGTACCCATGTTCATAGCAGCACAACTAACAACAGCTAAAATATGGAAGTCACCAAAATACCCATCAACAGACCAGTGGATACACAAACTGTGGTATTTATACACAATGGAATACTATGCATCTATAAAGTCCAACAGCGTGGAGGCTTTTTAGGCAAATGGAAGAAACTTGGGAACATCATGCTTAGTGAAGTGAGTCAGAAGCAGAAGGTGAAACATCGAATGGTCTCTCTGATATGAGAAACCCAGATCACAACTATCTCATGGAACTTAAAACGGAAAATAAAGTGAACCAGGAGGGTAGGGTGGGGAGGGATGGAGGGGTGGGTAGGGGAGGGACAAAAGGAGAGTGGGAAAGTCCTTGTCACCTTGACAAGATACGTATGTACACAAAATGCTCAACTTCATTGTAAACCTTAAATTTTGCACTTATACATATCAATAAAATGAGGGGGAAAAAAACCAAGCCTCATAAACACTAAGCACATGCTATACCAGACCTATACCTCCAGCCCCTTTAAAAAGCAATTCTTATTATATCCCCTCTCCAACTAGTACCAACTATTCTGGAAGACCATGAATTGTATACATTTTCATATTTTCCATAAACAGTAGCATTTGGAGAATTGGATAGTTCTTGAACATGGACCTCACCACTTGTAGCTTCCAACTCTGATTATGCCTCACCCTAAACTTTGTCTTTGCCAATGGGAAAAGTACTAACTGTGTGTCTGCTTCCTTAAGGCAGTGGCTGACCTCCAGTCCACCCCTTATTTCCGTGGTCCTTAAGTGTTCTATTACTTTCTTCTTGACATGTGGCAATGAAAGCTGCCCAGAGCATCTCAGTTGCCCATGAATAATTGTCATAAAGAAAAGAGGACATTACTTTCTATGGTTCTCAGTGAGCCACCTGTTACCACATTGGAAAGCGAAATAAATGTGGAGGATGTTTTCATACACTTCTTTTGGTCCCTCTTGGATTGTGTGGTTGACCATCAACATGAATTCACAGCCACAGAAAGGAGCTTTGAACTTGAATCCATACAATATCTTCCACTCGTGTCCATATAGATTCTCCATGTACCTCATCTTTGCCTGCTTTAAGCCTATTGATTTTTCCAGGCCTGGAGGCACAGGCCTGCAATCCCAGTGCTCTGCAAGGCTGACACAGGAGGGTCACAAGTTCAAGCCTGGCCTGGGCAACCTAGTGATTTAGTGAGACCTTGTTTCAAAAAGAAAGAAAGAAAGAAAGAAAGAAAGAAAGAAAGAAAGAAAGAAAGAAAGAAAGGCTACAAATATAGCTCAATGGAAAGAGCCAGAGCTCCATCCCAGCACCACAGGAATAAATAAATAAATAAATAAATAAATAAATAGAAAAACCTACTAATTTGAAACTTTTAATCAGAATGAACACTTTTTAGAAACTACATTTCATTGCCTGTTTTCCATCACTTATCACCAGTCTTTGGAGATAACTGAAGCTGACTGACACACAGAATACTGAGGACATCTGGAGAGCCTTGGATCTCTGCAAACAAAGCACCTTTCCCGAGAGAGGGCTTAAACGTCCCTCCAGGCTGCTGCAGGACTCATCTCGGGAAGGCAGAGTCATTGGCATTTACAATTTCCTTCTGAGTGTTGACCCACAAAATCCGTATCAGAAATAACTTCTACTGTTACTATGTAGGTAGGGAATGAAAGCCCTACTCAAAGAACTCCAGACAAACCAAAGGAGAAGGAGAAGCAGACACACAATGGCAAATAACACCGGGCCGGGATACTTCCTCCAAAATCAACGCTGAAATCACAGAATCTGAGCGGTACTAACAGAAGAGGCTCTAAGTCTAAGTCACGTGCTACTAGCTTACTTTTGACCCCAGGGGGAGGCTGCAATATGCAAACTGTCAAACGGTGCAGAAGTGTGATCAGGCCGGCAATCTTCTGCCACTGACCCACATGACGGGGGACGGAAGGGTACATTTATGGGGTGTTACCATCAGTCAAATCATTTGTCAGGCCAATGGGTGCACCTAGCTGACAGTGCACATCCCCAGTGGCACAAAGTTACATCAAAAAGATCCAAGGCCATGGATGGCCTTTAGCTTCTCTCATACCCTGGCACAGAACTCTTTTCAAGTTGCCCACGTCCAAGGAGCTACACCTAGGCTTTCCTGTGCTAGTGCAAACAGAGCCAGACAAGCAGGAGGAGAAAAACCGTGGCCAAGTTCCATGATTCCCTTTCTGATATTTGTTTCTATGTTTGCTCAACTCTTCTCATCAGTGTGAAGAATACGTTCCTCACAAGATAATTATGTGGTGTGGAAATGAGCAATCTTGATACAAACATGAAATATATATTCTATTTTACTACTTAGGATCTCGAGTGCGAAAATACACAGATTGGGTAGCCTGCTAAATATAGGCTCAAAAGGAACTTGTTTCTTTAAATGGAAGAGAAAAAGGGAAAAGAAAAAGACGGAAGAAAAAAAACTGTGTCACACATAGCCAAGGACCAACAAAATAAAGGGACGAAAATGTCACTCACCAATTCAGACTAAGACTGAGAAGCCCTGCAGAGATCACAGAATATTTAAAATAAAATTATATGATTATGTAATTATTTAGTTAAATTACTGTGTTAGGTAATTACTTTATTATTTAAAGAATAGAACATGACAAAGGCCATTCGACTCCGTGAATTGTTAAGCCAGTCTTTGAGGCTTGTCTTAATATAAAAGGTAAAAATGTTATTTCCATTTGGTATATTTTCAGTCTGTCAGATGTATGGCTACTGTTCCACTTGTGAGAACCAGTTATTTTCTGAAAGCAAATAGGACAATCAAATCTTTGTTTACATAAACAAATGGCATGCGTGCTCCTTCGTGGGATTTAGAAACAGAGCAAAGATAAGTTTCAACCTAGCTCCAGACTAGGACTTCAAAAATATCAAAGCAATGGGGCCCAATTAAATGCTGCTTCCCCATATGTGCTCTCAACACGTGGAGGAAATGGGGGGCTCATTAATTCAGTTAGGACACATTTCTGATGGTGCTATTCTGCTTTACAGAGCCACGATATTCTGCAAACAAAGTAGACTTTCACATTCCGTTATGGATCACCAATTAGCTTTGCCAGTATGAAAAAAAAAATTCTGTTTACTCTCAGAATTTCACTCTGTTTCAGTTTTATGGTCCCAGTAGTCTTTTTTTCTAGGTCAAGCTGGTTTATGAAAGAGGCGAAGAGATGATGAGGTACACATCCCAAGAGCATCAGGCCACATGCAACACTAAGTGTCTTCTGCTGTCGCCCACTCAGGGCCCCCAAGGGTCAGGGGCCACCTTTTATCCTGGACACAGCTCACCTTCTCTGACACCTACCTCCATGTTCCCTGGTAGCTTCTGGATCGCACACGTGCCTGTCCCTTGCTGCTCAGGGTTTCTACATCACGCCCTTTTTGCTTCTTTAACACTCAGATCGGGATTAAATTTCAGTTCACAACTGACTTTCTGTTTGACCTTGGACAAGCTACCGACCGTCTCTGAGCTTCTGTTTCCTCCACTGTAAGATGGAAATAATACGATCTATCTCATCAGCTTGCTGGGAGCATTAGTACGAAATGTCGTGTGGGTTCTGGTTCACGTTCGGTTCTCTATCAGAAGTGCAATTGCAAATGTCCTTCTCAAGTTTCCAGATACCTCACCACATAGTAAGCCTGCTGTAAGGCCCTTTCTCAGACTGGTAGCTGTGGCCAAGACCTCCTCTGCTGAGCACTTTCATTCCTCTGTTCCTTCTCACACTCCTCTGACTAATCCCACTTTACCACTCGGGCTGCTTCTTCATCCTTTCCAACCACGCATGCAAATACAAAAAGCTCAGTCCCCAGTGGGCATCCGTTTTCTTCTCTCAAAAGATGACACCCAACTGCTACTTTTTCCAGCCCTACCTTTTTCTCAGTAAGTTTCTACCTTCTGTCTTCCCTATAAATGTCTTACTGGGAGAGTGGGGTACACTACTGTTGAAAAAATCTGTGGGTTCAAACAGATGTACTTTGAAATATTCCTAATGGTCCCAAAGAGGAACTAACCCAAAGGTCCATCATCGGTGGATGGAAAAAGTGTGGTATATTAGTACAATGGAAATATTACTTAGCTACATAGAAGTATTACATTCAGACTCTCACTGCACATAGATGAACCCTGAAAATATTACAATAAATAAAAAGAGCAAGTCACAAAGGATCCAACTTACAAGAATTCATTCCTATAAAATGTCCAGCACAGGCAAATCTATAAGACACGAATCAATTACTGGTGGCCTGTGGCAAGGGGTAGAGAAGGTTTGTAGGAAACGGGGAGTGACTGCTAATGAGAATAGAGCTTCTTCACAGGGTGATAAAAAATATTCCATTATTGATTGCAGTGGTGGATGTGCAACTCTGAAGACACTAAAAACCATTGAATTATATGCTTTAAATGAGAGAATTTATGGCATGTGAGTGCTATTTTGATAAAGCTATTATTTGGGGGGGGGGAGTTAAATATCCTATTTACCTATCACATCCAATCTTCAGAGTAAAATCCAGCATCAGAAATGGGGTGCAGTGAAAGATGATGAAGGTCGCATGTTATGAAGAGTCATGGTGGATCACAGGCACCCACTGATCACGTTATGACTAGGAATATGACAACCCTCTGTCTAAATTCTTCTTTGTAAGATTCATGATGGGCGGCAAAAGTACTGCTGTGTTAATGAAGTGTAGACCAGAAACCCCATTTCAGAACTCTTTAACAAGCTACACGAAGATATACATCTAAGTCCAGTGACTCTCCTGCTATGATTCCCAGGTCAGCAGCAGTACCACCTGGGAACTTGTTAGAAATGCAGATTCTCAGGTCTACCAACACTGCAGGCATCTGAGATGGTGGAATCTGGGCCCTGCCCCTGGGAGGTTCTGATGCAGGCTCAAGCCTGAAGGCCACTGCTTTTGTCTACTGTCCCAGTCTCAGGATCTCAGTCGCCTGGCCGTCTTCCTCATACTGGAGTGAGAAGCAAATAAAGCAATGCGTTTTCAAGGCACCAGTGTGCCCATCACCTCTGACGTCCTATCTCAAGCCGCCTGCCTTTGGCTTCGGCTTTGGCGGCTCCGACGAGTGTGACCGGTGACACACAGCTGCAGGCGGAGAACACGCGGCTCATTTCAGTTAAACCTGTTGGTTTTTGCTTTCTTCCTTGTCACTGTGCTGTGGAAGGCCGCTGCCTGTGCAAATCTGCAGGGAGGGGACGTAACCACATCTGACCAAAGGTGTGCAGGATTTGGGATAAATGCTCCTCAGTGCAGCACCTCACAAACGCTTCTGGGGTATGCTCAGATGTTCCCGGTAGGTGTGAGTTCCTGCGGTCCACAGGAGCCAGTTTCACAGCCCTTGGACTGGGTTTCCTTCCTCGTGTATCTTCTCAACCCTCGACTCCTTGCGCTCACACCATTTCATAAACTACCCGGCCCAAGTGTCGTTTCAGGCCCTGCTTCCTGGGGGATCCAGGGAAAGTCATGACTGCTGTGGGCACGGGCTACTAAATGCACCAGTTTGCCTCTTCTAAGGAATGGCCCAAGACACTGACGAGGAAGCTCATCCTGTGGGCAAAGGGGGCAGAGGGCTCTGTTCTTGCCACCCTTTGACTGTGATGGGATGATGCACAATTTTTGGTTATTATCCCAAGTCAATTTTTAATTTGTCTCAAAGCTGAAATAACAAACAAGATATAGGAAAAAGAGAAAATGAACCGGGGGACGTTGGGATAAGAGGAGTCCTATCTCTGTGTAACCGTAGGCTTTGCATTTCCCATGGGGTTTCTGGCTTCTGCCACATACAGTTCTGAGTGTGAGCAGTTAAATCTGCTGGTCTGAAAAACAAGAGGCTTGGATGAGAAACTCGGGTAAGGTCTCCACTAGGCCCAGCTCCCGCTGCTTCTGTATTTGGAGAGATGTGTGATTGGAATAGCTTGACAAAACCATAGGATATGGGGAAGGGTCTTCTCAGAATTGACAGCAGATGATGACAAGCAGAACTCCTGCCCGTGTGAGGGCCTGTGGTGTGCATGGTCGGTAACACCCAGCCCTGCTCGGATTATAAGAACATATGCAATGAGCATGTCTCTTCTCATGAGAGGCAAATGACTGAAATAAAGTGACCTTCCTATCAGAGCACAGCTTTTTCTTATACTGCAGGAGAGGAGTGAGGAGTTCCCTATTTCTTCAGGGGAAATCGCAGTTCTGTATTCACTGCAAGAAATGTTGCTGTTCTGCTGATGGGAAGTAAGGTTTCAGGCAATCACCAGGCTCTTGGGAGTAGCCTTCTCCTCTCTCTTTATCCCTTTTCCATAGGGGCATTTCTTTCCCCAGTGGACGTGGCTCTCCTATACTGCCAGGAGAGACTCCATTTATTGACGTTTAACTTGAGGCCTTTCCCTTTCTCTCTGCACCTCCCCGTCCCTGCCTGAGCGTTAATCTCCACATCCGCCTGGCTGTAACCCCAGCCCAAGCCTCTGTCATCTTCCCTTCCTCCCTCTGCCTGCCACCCTTCCTCACGCAGTCAGTACGTTTATGATGGATGACTCCTCCTTCTCCCTGCTTAGCAGCTGTCCCTCCCACAGGACTATGCCTCTTGGGTGATTTAATATTTATGTGGCCTGAGCCTGAAGCACCACAGATTTCACTGCACTGTTTTGTCAGACACCTCTGCCTCTCAGAGTCCTGGGGTCAGCTGTGGGCTCTCTCAGGTATCTGGGGTCTACAAGGAAAGAGCAGAGTGAGACATGGCATCTCTCACAATCCCTCTTCACATCACTGCAGATACTGGCAAGGACGTCACTCAGGAGGCTGGGTGAAAATTCACCCAGAAAAACAGGACAGGCTGGCCAGATTGGCTTCTGGGAGACTCAGGAAAAGAGGGGGAGAGGTATGAACAGGATGGGCTGGGAGGCTCCACCTTGGTGTGGCCCTCAGCTCCCTCTACCCCCACTGCACAGACGGGCTCACCAGCTGAACGGTAGCCTCTCTAGCCAAGTGGGCAGCACAGCCCCTCTGCCTGATGCTCACTGCCTGCTCTTCTGTCCCTTCCCTGCCAACACAAAACACTGTTCATGGTAGAACACAGGTTCCTGTGGTGTGTGGAAGGACAGTGGAGACACCTAATCTGCCTTTATTGCTTCAGAGACAGCCACATGAAGAGCAGGTCAACAGATGGAAAAACAGCACCTTTGTCTTTGGGCTTGCACCCACCGCCTCCTTCCTCAGTGACCCACTGCGTGTTCAGTGTGCTCATCCCCTGATGGCTAGTTAGGGTGGATGTTCAACAAGCTGTTGCTCAAGCCCATTCCCATAGTCTAGACTCAGCAAGGACGCGGAAATCTTACAGTAGCCACCCCCACAGGATGTACGTACCTGCAACGGGAGGAAATCGTCTCTAACCCTTTGCTACATATGTGATCTTCCTCATAGAAATCTATCATAAATGAGATCGCCAGGTACGTTCTTTGGGTAAAGGTAGAGAAATCTCAGCACAGTGGTGAGGTCCAAGCCCGAATGTCAGTGAAGAGCAGTAGTTAAGGGCACAGGCAGGACCAGACCATTCGGGTAACAAGTTCCACTCCACCTTGGAATTTCTCTGCACCTCTGTTTATAACAGGTATAATCACATCATCTACTTTACAGAGTTATTCTATAAATTACGAGAATACAAGGCCCATACACGTTTGCTGCCTACGCCATCATTATTATTGCTGCTCTTGTAGCAACACTGTGGGATGGTGGTACTATTACGGGATGGTGGTACAGGACGAGGCATATGTAGGTGCGGCCTCTCCAGAAGACGTCCCCATTGCTGTTGCTAGTATCTGGGAGTGGGTGCATCTCAGCCAGAGATCTGATCAAGAAAATTCTCCTTCGGGAAGTGCTGTGGGACTGATGCCAAAGCTTACCCATTTGTACCTTGAGAAGGGACTTAAAATACTCTTGGGACAGCTCCCTGCGTGGCTGAGAGCCACCTCTGGAAAAGCAGCTGGCCAGCAGTGCTCTGTGCGCCCCAGCTGCCAGATCCAAACTTTATCCGGGTTGCTCCTCTGGGGACTGGCTGGGGAGACAGTCACCAAGTCTGTCTTCCATAGGTCATACTATGGTGTCTGTGATTATAGACTAGAGCTCCAAGAACATCATCTGTGATCCCAGCCCTGTCAGGTGGTCCTCACGTAACTGGAGTATCATTTCTTTGGTGTGGAAGTGCCAATGGAACCTGGGTGCTTCCTGGGCTAAACTTTCAGAAAAATGAGCCTCAGTAATTCTTCCTCTTCCTTAACATGTGTGTAACAACGACATCAAGAGGTGGGGACTATTTTCCCACCCCACTTGTGGGCTCGTTTGCAGAAGGAGACAGGAGCAGCTACCTGTACCAGGCCTGGGCTGGGCCTTCACAGGGTCTGCTCGTACCCTCCCGGAGCACTTGGAAAACTGAGCCGAGACTACTGAGTACGAGAGACCAGGAGAGAGAGAAGCCCAGCATGCGAGGACTTAGATGACATCAGAGTTAGTCCCAAATTCTCCCCTGAGCTGGATACAATCAAATGAGGGACCTCAGACAAGCCCAGCAGAACTGGCTGATCCTCCCGCCGCGCTGGTATGATCACTGGGAATTCATGAGCTCTCAACTTTTAAAACAGTGCAGGGAACAACCTGCAGAAAGGCAAAACACAGATACCCAGTGTCATCACTTAATTAGCTTGACACAATTAGAGTAGTAATTAGCTTTTAACAGGTTGTCCCTTTGTTTGTCTCCTGAGTCATCTAGGTCTCTCCTTCAGTGCCAATTCTTGAACTTCTCTAACTTTTTTCAGTTTACTTTTACCAGAGCCCTGGTCGGAGTACCTGTCTCCACTTCCCTGACCCTCAAACACCTTTGATCAGAGCTGCTCTTTCTCTCTGGCCACTGTGAATAGTTCATCTGGAAGGTTCTCCAAAAGTCTCATGCTTGGAGGGTGATTAAACCGTGGAGATTATCCACTGATTTCCTATGTTAAGACATGGGACCCCATTAGAAAGGCCAGATCACAGGGACTTGACCTGGAAGAGGCAGATCACTGGACTTGACCTTGAAAGGTATACGCTAGCTCCACCCCTTCTCACGCTCTCTGCTTCCTGGGCTTCCTGTCCACTGTGAGCTGAACAGCTCAACTTTGGCTAGGTCTCTACCTAGCCCTCTCACCACTGCTAACAGCCAGTGAATGAACTAATATCTTCCAAAATGTGAGCTGAAATAAACCTTTCCTTTCTTAAATTGAGGGTGTTGGGCACTGTGTCCCATCAATGAAAAAATGTAACTAAGAGATCTACCCAGCACCCAAGCAGATTTTCTCTGGGCTTCCACGAAAGGAAATCTTTTGGTGTCACATCTATTTGAACTCTTATTCGTTGCAGTTATTCTCTGCCATGAGGTAAGACAACAGAAGGAAGAAAGCTGTAGGGAGCTACTCGTTTCTTAGTTATCTCTCAATTTTCTTTTACATGTCTCTGGTGGATAAATTAGAAAACATAAGCTAAGAGAAGGTAGGGATTGGATTAAACCCTCATCGTCTCACCACTTTGAAGGCTTAACGATCACAGTTCCAGCTCTTCTCACTAACTTAGATAATTATAGTAAAAATGATATGATCTTGGTATACATACTAATATTCAATGTGCTTACTGTATTTAGTGTATTATGACTCTATCATCTGTATGCCTACAAGCTACAGGAAAGTTACGGCCTCATGGCTTTCTACTGTGTGGATGTACCATCAAATGTGTCATCCTATTTTTGGGTATGTATATTGCTCCCGGTTTTCAATATTGTAAGCAACGCTGCAGGTGAGATACACGTGGATGTCATGGGTGTTGGTGGGCTTATGTACATCCCTCAGTAACTCAGGAAATCTACTATCATTTTAAATTTAGCTTATTCCTAGGTTTTCAATAATTTAAACAACAGAGGTCTTTTTTCTGTGCATTTTTGCAAATTCTATAGTAATTTTTAAAACGGTAAGACTAGCATAGTCAGCGGAAAATCAAAATTACTTTGAACTATGAATCACTGGATAGTCAAGGAAGATTGACAGACTTTCTGTTGAAAGGCTTCATGGTACTACAGCAGGATGCGGCTCTAGGATCTAGACTTCAGGCGGCTCTTCTGTTGTAGCTTCTCCCTGCTTGCTCATCTGAGAAGAGTGGCCCAAACTGTTCCACAGCTAGGTGGAGGGGTGATAATGGCAGTGCCATGTCTGTAACAGCAGGTGCATGCTAAGCTCCCATCTAGTCTGTGTGCAGCTGCTGAAGATGTTTCTGTGCTTTGCTCTGCTAACAACTTCACTCAGTCTATGTCCAGCAGATTGTCCTTCAACAGTGCATCTATCTACACTGTTCTCGCCTATATCCTGATACCAAGTTTCCACTGCTTCTTAGACCATCACAATGGTCCCCCACTAACTCTTGAATTCTTGTTCATTCATTCTCCTTGCTCAATTGACAGTACTGGTAACCAGAAAATGCACCTTTTCTCTGATTTTCTGTTGGGTGCATGTATAAATTAATAAACATTTGACCAACAGTCATTATGTAGGTGCTCGTAGGTGAAGCAGTCACAGTTCCTTATCCTCCAGAGACTTAGCTAAAGGATGGCAAATAAGCAGTCAGAAAAGTGACGTAACGTGGATTTTAGAGGGAAGCAGAAAGGTAATGAGGAGTCCATAGTTACCCAGTTGCACCGGGCCAAGCAGAGCTATCTTTGGGCAGGTAATCCACGAGGTGATTCTCAAAGGAAAAAGACATGTTTGTCAGAGGGAAAATGGAGTCCGTGTCCCTGACTCTTTGGGTCCACATGCACTGCCCATATTTCCCAACAACACCGGCCATTAGCCGATGCTAACGATCCACCACATCACATCCGTCCTGTGGGTCCTGATGTTAGCACAACTGTGATAGATGGTTCTCTGCAAGCTGACAACCTTTGGTATCAAATGTCCCAGGTGCCTCAGGGTTTTGCCCAACTACCTGCAGGTGTAAGCTGGAAACACAGGGGAACGAAAACACTCTAGTGATGGAAGCAGGTGGCTCAATGGCCTAGCGTCCAGTGGAATAATGCTGAGGGACATGCCACATGGTCTCACAGAGGGTTCCCAGAGGGGAAGACTTCCTGCAGTGATGATGGATGCATCCTTTCATCCTCTGACTGGCTTTCCCTCTTTTCTTTTGCTCTCTCTCTCTCTGTCTCTCTCTCTCTCTCTCTCTCTCTCTCTCTCTGTTCCTTGCTCTGGAGTCCAGGCTTGTCCTGAACTCACTATGGAGCATGGAGCACCCAGGCTGGCCTCAGACTCATGGCAATTCTCCTGCCTTAGCCTGGGATTGCAGGAGTGCATCACCACACCTGGCTTATGTCGTGCTGGGGAACCAGGTACTCAGCACTCGCTAAGGAAGTGCTTTAACCGCTAAGCCGTTCCTCCAGGCCCTCCCTCTTGCTCTAATCATCTTTCTACTCCATCGCTTCTGCCTTCTGGATCTCCTGAACAAACTACCTGCAGCCAAGTTCTTGTCTCAGACTTTGAGTACGGTAAAACCTAAACTAAGACGTGTTCTTGGTATCGCAGTCCTGCGATACTAAGGAAAATCCAAAGCTCATTCTCAGACTAGGAGATACCAGAAGGAAAGAGAAAATGAGTTCACTTGGGGTTTAGGTCCAGCTCACCCTTGTCTGACTTTATATAGTCCTCTTGCCTCACCTCATGCAGACTCCAGCTACCCTGAACCTGAGGAATCCTAGTGTATGCTCATCACCTCTGCTGCCTGCCCGGGAGGGCTTTGCAGATGCTGGAACGGCTCCCACACAGGTCTGCTTAATGACTTTCTGGAAGAAATCAAAGGTGACATGAGCACCGTGGAGCATCACAATGTGCTGGCTCCAAATACCTGTGCCCTGGGCGACGCGGGAAGGACAGGACAGATGGCAACCGTCAGGCCTTTAATTGCACAGCGTTCCTCAGAGATGGCCAGGGAAGACTATGCTTGTGGCTCAGGGTCTGTCCTATCACGGCAGCAGAGGAGAGGGTGTGGTGGTATCTCCCTCATCAGCCCACTCATCCCATGAACCTTCGCATGCCACAGGTGAGAGGCTTTGCCACTGGGTCAGAGTGAATGTGGACGGCCTTGGGGGCAAGCGGGCAACCGGAGGACACACCTCATAAGCCTACATTAAATCTCTGAAAAAGGGCCCACTCTAGCTAGGCTGTGTTGGCGACCCAAGAGCAGGCCCCGTCCTCTCTTCATCTCCATCCCCACCCCTGCCCCCGCTTCTCTTGGCTTTTCTTGCACCTGATTAACTCCCAGCATCCCACTCTCACCCACACAAATGTTACTTAGGCAGAGTGCGTCTACGAGGACAAGCGCCATAAAGCAAAGAAACATAAGGAGTTGGACAATGTTTCAGAGCACTTCGCGGTTTTATAAGCTCTATTTGCATATCTCATTTGAATCTCCAAGCTAAGCTGTATGGTGACCCCTATCCTATAAACAAGGGAGAGGAATTTCCCACAGATTGCATGACATACCCAAGGTCACCGAGGTGATGAATGGTGGCACCAGAGAAGTATGTTTCTCTTTTCTCTGTTACTACCAGATCGTGGAAGAAGATTCTGTTTTCCTTAAGAGGGAGATACACCGAGATGCTATGGGAAGGATCTGTGGATGCTGAGTCACTGAAACCATGTTCCTCTCCTCCTTCCTAGATGCTAAGGACCTTGTCTGCGGCACAAAGGTTCCCTGCGCTGAGTGCCACGTGTCGTTTGGCGCAAGCATGGAGATGCACCTTCCCCATACATTTCTTTTCTTATGCACTGTTCAACCGGCACCCATCTGCCAGTGACCCTAGCCAGCTGGCACATTATGAAGCTCAGAAATAAAACTTAAAGGCAGCAGTGAGCATCTGAACAGAGATGTGAAACACGGCTGCAGGAACTCAGAACCAGGCCTGACCCTCAAGGCTATGCAGAGATGGGTGCCTGGGGTGCAAAGAAAGTGTTGGAGTCACATTTGCATCTCTGAGACGACCACTGTTTCTGAGGAGCTGAGGGATGCTTTTCTCTGCAACATAAGAAAAGATATTAAAGTGCCTGTCAACACCTACTGAGTGTTTGAGAGTTCTGCAGCTAGCCTTGCAGAGGCCAATATCCCATCAGCACCTTCTCAGCACACCAGGCTGAAATGATGCTTCAAGATCTGAAGGTTGGACTTCTAAGGAGCGCTCTGGTATTCCGGTGTCCCCAGGCACCTTTCTGCCTCCCCCTGTGAGGCACTGCAGATCTACAGGTTCACCCAGGCCTGAAGTTGACATCTAGAGTGCTCCTGGGAAGCAGAGCCAGACCTGCTGTGCCTCAGTCCCCTGTACCCTACTGGAGAAGCCTGCTTACTACAGGGGCATCCGAGCGCAGGAAAACGACCACCTGTGAGTCTGATGCGCGCAGCGCCTCTCAGGCTCCAGGGGCTGACGTGTGTGTACTCTCAATGAGCTGCTGTTTCTACTCACCCTTCTGACACCAAATGTGTGCATTTTTTTTCTCACATCATCCAACATTCAACTCTCCAGACACCAACTGGGTGTTTAACAATTCAAGTCCATTCCATTCTGAACATAACAACCTAGAGTTAGGCAAACTACACAATGCAAAGCCTCACTCCACACGACTGCCTCCCTTCGGAGTTTCCAGGTGCATGTCCAGGCCTCCTGTAATTCTGACCCACTGGGGAAAGTGGGAAGTTCCCAGGAGTCCTTCTCCTGGCTCTGGAATTTCCTAGGATGGCTCACAGAAGGCAGGAACACATTCCACATACGGTTGCCAGTTTATTGTAAAAGATACACCTGTGAAAGGACAGATGGGAAAGGTGCACAGGAAAAGGAATGAAGAAGGCAAGGAATTTCTGTCACCTCTTGGGGTATGACACCCTCGTACCTCCATGTGTTCACCAGTCCAGAAGCTCTCTAAACCACATGTTTGGTTGTCTTAACAATAGGTATGATAGACTGTTAATTCAGTCTCTGGCCCCTGTCATGTCCCCAGAGCTTGGAGGGTGGGAATGAAAGTTTCAGGCATCTTACCAAGGTTTAGGGTATCTGGGGCTTGCTAAGAGTAACCTCCTGAGAACAAAAGATGTCCCCTTCACCGAGGAAATTCTAGGGAGTTAGGAGCTGTGTGCCAGGAACTCAGGGACAAAGCCCAAAGAGGATTTTACTGTGCTGACTCCCCATTGTTCTGACTCTCACAGGCCCTCTCACCATGTAGACCAGAGGGGCCCACACAATCTGCCATCCTGGACATCACAGCTCAGGCCATCTCCTCCTCTCGGCAATCATGCTTCTATCTTGGCCACAGTGCCAACAGCACCAAAATTCCTGCAAGCTCTGGAGCCATTGTTGAATCTCACATTATGGGTTTTTTCATCAAAGCTCTCTGCTTATGTATTTGCAGTTTTCTAAAACAGGCTGAACGGATAATGTGGCCTGTGTGGGCATAACATATCTACTTGCGTGTAAAGTCCTCTAACCTGGAGGAGCTGGCTCCCAGCTGAGTTTCCAGAGAACCCCAGTCTGTGTAAAAGGCCAGACAGGGCAAACCTGAGTGGGAGTGAAAGAGGCAGGCCAGAGGCTCCCCCCGACCCCCCATCAACTACGTAAGGTCCACATCCACTGTCATCACAGGAGGCAGGAGATGCCAGGGATGTGTTTACTTTACAATTGACAAGGAACAAAAGAGCCTTTCAAAAGTTTGGGGGAGCCCAAGGATTCCTGCCAAACCCTGATTACAGTGCATTTTTATTCCCAAGTGTCCAGATACAGAATTCATCATTTTACCCAGAGGGGTGGACAAAAAGGAAATTGTCCCCAGTCCATGATACCCAGAGTGGCAGAGCGCTGGTGTGAAACCAGAGCAAGCCCCCAGATGACTCATCTGGCTGGGGGAAGGTAAACACGCTATTGTCTTTCCATTTCTCTCCAGCCCCGGTGCTTCTGTTTGCGCCAATGAGACGGGTAATGTTTTAATTAGGATGCTCACTTGTCTTCACTTTTCAACAGAGGTAGAGGGAGGATGGTGGGCTTTGGATAATTGGATCCGTAACTCCTGTGGTTGTGCGTGTGTGTGCGCTACTCATCAAGGAGAATGTGTGAGCTTTGCAGAGAGAGAGGGGGGAGGGCTGAAGAGGAAGAGAAGGAGAAAAAGTGGGAGGATGGGTGGGAGCCCAGGGATGAAGGGAAGAGAGGCGACCGAGGTTGGCCTCGCAGGGAGTGCATCTCAAGAAGTGAATGAAAGACACGCCACGTGGAGACGCAGCCAGGGAAGACTGGTGTTTATGTGTGGCTCTGGGAGAGCCGGGGGAGGAGAGGACAGCCAGAGTGGAGCCTTGTGTGTGAGAAACAGCTGAGTGGTGAGAGAGACAGGAATGGGGAAGTGACCTAGGGCTGTGTGCGCAGGTATGTAAGTTTGAGAGGGAGATGAAAGGTAAGGAGAGGGAAGGGGAGGGGGAAGAGAGGAGAGGAACAGAACCAGGAAGCAAATGAACTGTATGTGTGCGAGCTGCATAACACAGAACACGAGAGACACAGAGGGAAAAGAAAAGAGGGGTGAGAGGCTTACACGCGACGGGGGACGAGGAGGGTGGTGTGCTGAGTGGGAATGTGGGCACACGCCCGTGCAGCCCGTTCGGTTGGTTCTGTGTTCCGTCTTTTCTGTTTTAGCTATGAATAGGAATAGAGGACTAAAAGGAGAAGAAATCACCCAGAGATCTACCTTTCAAGAACAAAAGAAGCCGGCTTTGCATTTTTGTCTTTAAATGTCATCATAAATTCCACTAATTGGACTTCAGAATTCACTGACGAAATTTACCTGGGCTAACTTACACGAAGCACTTAGCAGAGGGCCCAGCTGAGAGCATGCAGGCAATAAATGCTGTGGCTAATTTTTCTTGTCTCTCTTGGCCTGCTGTCGCCTGGGGAAGAAGCTTTTGCTAAGGAATATGTTATATTCAATCACAGAGTTGGCCAAATAAAGACGGATAGTAGCACACTGTGAAACTCTTGCCTTCTATAATTCCTCCAGTACCATGATGATAGGAAAGCCAGTTGCACAAGCCTCTGCTGTAGCCAGGTCAGTCCAGGTGAGGGTACCGTGCAGATGAGCCTTGGATGGGGGACACCCCTCCTCACCTCAGGGACCGCCAGCCAACTCAGGTGCACAAAACATAACCTCGCACACCTTGACGCGGCTGTCTCATGGATACCTCCAACTTCCACTCTGCCATTTTCCCAGACCACCCGTATTCAAGAACGACTTCATGCTGCTTCCATGGGTGAGATGATTTGTCTTGGTATAAAGACCCTAGCTCTCAAGTATGAAGAGTGCTACTCCATGTCTCCACTGTCTTTGGCCCTTAGTCCTACACAGGCCAGGCTAAATTATATTACACTGAATATATAACAATTTTCTAATCATTTTTAAATGACTGGATTGATTACTGAACTTTTTGCAGTACTGGGGATTGAATCCAGGGTCTTTGCACTGAGCTATATCCCCAGCCTCCCCTTCAAGCCCCCTTCTTAA
This sequence comes from Ctenodactylus gundi, assembly GCA_004027205.1. NCBI lineage: Eukaryota > Metazoa > Chordata > Mammalia > Rodentia > Ctenodactylidae > Ctenodactylus > Ctenodactylus gundi. Next base: position 106,303 of record PVKB01000870.1, read on the forward strand.
AATTGTATTTCCATACAGGGTCTCACTACATTGTTATGTTAGCCAGGCTAGCTGTGAACTCATGGTGCTGCTGACTCAGGCTCCCACATGCTGGGATCACAGGTGTGTCCCACCACACCAAGCACTGAGGGCTTCTCTGCAGATGTTTGCTGCGGACTGGTCGGGCTGGCTGTGCTGGACAGAGGCAGCTTTCCTTCTGTTTTTGCCTACAGTGGGAAGAATCCTTTTGAACCAGGATCATCAGGAAACTCAAGAACACCGAGGTGTGTGTCCATTTGATTATTACTTGTAAAGGCTGCATGGATTTCCTTTAGGAGTGTCTCTCACGTCGGCCTTCCCCCCGTCCTTCTTACCCGGGACCCTCCTCCTTCCCAGTGCTGCCCTCAGAACTACAGGAAACACCCCCAGCTGCCGTCCTTGGTCTTCCTCACCGCCCAAGTGTTACCTGGTGTCAGTTCTACCTTCTGCTAATTCTGGCATCATCTAGCTCAGGTGGAAGGGCTGTGAGCACGGATCTACCTTAAAGCCCGAATCTTAGGGACCAAGTCCACCTTCTCCCAGAGCAGCAATGCTTAGTGCAGCTGCTTCTCATGGAGTGGGCTCCTCCTCCTCTAGTCTCCTCAGTGATGACCACAGGATCATGATCTGGCCAGGCCATGTACCCATCCTTCTGAATTTGGTTTAGCTCTGGGTCGATCGAAGACAGGTCAGCCAGCATTTCAGAATATTCTTCTGGAAATATAAGAAAAAGGCTCACTATACCCTGAGCTACTAAACTATGGGCAAGATGCAAGCAGAGAGTGACCACCAGCCACCTTTCCTCACAGGGCAACAGCTGGCCCCAAGAATGAAGTAAAGGCAACAGAGATGTGGGAAGATAGAGGTGGAGTTAGGGAGGAAGGGGGACGAGGGAAGAGGGAAAGGGGGCAGTAGAGAGGGGAGAAGGAGAAAGAGCCATCATCACTGGAGCCCCCAGATCTAGCTGCACTTGAACACATTTTGCACAGTGGGCTAATACATTCCTCTTTCCATAACCTCTTCTAAATTGTTTTTCTTCACACACCTAAGAATCCAGTGTAGAACAGCGAGTTCAGGTACACATGACGGCATGCGAGCTGCACAATGAAGACACGGGTTCCCAGGGGACACTTGCTAACTGCACCCTCCCGAAACCTTTCTTATGAATGTTCATCCACCTTTTCTCCTCTGTCCTTTTCTGTTTTCTAGAGTTTACAGAGAAGAGCCAGGAAGGACAAATCAAAAGGCTGTCACTCAGAGAGGGGCTGGATGTTTATTTTTATCTGGAAACTGTGATTTCTTAGATACTGGGCAGTCACTGAGGTAACAGTGACTCATACCCCTTCACACATTAATTCCATGGATCTGATACCGATTTATATTTTTAAAATGCACTTTGGGCAACACCGGAATGAGCAGAAGTTCCTCCAAGATTCTGACAGTGTCTGTGTTCCACATTCCACACGTGCCTCTCTGTGTCTCCTTGGGGCCACTGAAGGGAAGCTGGTGGAGGCCGCATGAGGGCCGCTGGCTATACAGACAGCTCTTCACGTGGGATCCACGCCTTATTTTCTACACACCCTCTTTAAACACAGTCCATTGCAATTTTGAAACACATTTAGGCTATGATAACCGGAGGATGACAACAATGTGTCTGCGCTGCATTCTAAAAAAGTCCGCTGAGCACTCTGTATTACAGCGCTGCTGTTAATTTATCACCATTACTATTACTATCACAGTCATTATTAGCAGACGCACACTGGAGCACAGGCCCCTTCCATGCACTGTGCACTCGGCTAGGATCACGGCCCAGGTGGCCTCAGGCACACCCCACCTTCCCTGCGGCTGTTTATCAAAAATCTCACATCCCAGAGGTGGCCTAAGAGTCTCCTCCTCCACTGGGCTCCACGATCCCTTGTTTCCCCTCTCCATCAGACTTTTCTCTACCTGACTGAACACGTACTTAATATTTGTGTACTCTCTGTATCTTCACTCAAAAGATAAGCTCCACAAGACATTCTGTTTTATTTCTGGCAATTTTTGGTGAAAGTGTAAGTGAATCTTGTCAACTGTTTTATGCTTTCTGAAACACGCACAATTTATTGTTTATTTCATATTAGGCATTGCCCCAAAACATATAAACACACACACACACACACACACACACACACACACACACACACACACACTCAATTCTGTAGAAAACTTTTCAAGATGGATGCTGTTAGCATTTTCATTTTGGGAATGTGGAAATCAGGTCGTAAGAAAGCTAATGAGGACTGGAGGAATGACATACTGGTTAAAATGTTTACCTAGAAAGCACAAGGACTTGAGTTCAATTCCTCAGTACCACATTAAAACCAGGTGTGGTGGTGTACACCAGTAACCTCAGCACTCAGGAGGCTTAGGCAGGAGGATTGCCCTGAGTTCAAGGCTTGCCTGAGTTATACCAGTGAGTTCAGGACTAGCCTTGGCTACAGAGCAAGACCCTGTCTCTTAAAAAAACAAAGAAAGAAAGAAAGAAAGAAAGAAAGAAAGAAAGAGGAAAAGAAAAAGAAGGATAATGAAATTTCCTGGGGTCCTACAAGTGGTGGGAGGGCTGTGAACCCTCCTTGTACCCCTCATTCTCCCCAATGGCTTACCTAACACCAAAGGATCCTCTCAGAATAGAGCTGTGATTGTCCGTGTTTATGGAAGGTAGGAATGAAGCCCACCAAGATGAGGTACCAGCACAGGGGCCATCACGCCAAAAAACTGCTCTCCCACAGCCAAAGACCACAACCCAATTTCCCAACTAACAATGCTACCCATACCCCTGTGTTCACTGCCCACATCAATCACCTCATAGAGTTTTCACGATCACTGACGCTTACCGGTGTTGAAAGACGGTAGTGTGGTTGTAGAACCACAAATCTCACCAAAATAAAGAGTGAATACTTTTTCATTTATTTAAATAAAAGCCTATGTTCTCAAAACTTACTGAAATTACATGTGCTAATATCTGGAGTAAATGCGAATGGAGGAACTTGAACTTCTAATTATCTTTTCCCCCAAAGTAATGCCGCTTTCCTTCAGTGTCACTGGATCAATACTCAGTTGACTGCTATCCCCCCTGACAAAGATTTCACCAATAAAGCAGACTGACTGGCTTCTCTCTCCTCTTTTTAGAAGAATCCTGAGGCATCTCCAAGCTAGAGATCTACGGAATGTTTTGGTCCCGGCCTCTCGTTTCTCTAACAGGGAAAGTGATCCTCAGGAAGGTTGAGTATCTTGGCTGACGAGCAGCAGAAACACAATCATGGTGTTCTTTCCAAATGGCACTAATGCAGGACACAATCAGGCTGTTCCAGACCAACAGGTGTTCTGGCAGGCAACCTAGCAACAAGCCCTTCATGTTAGGTTGATTTAGAGGTGAAATAATTACTACTCGGGTCTTTAACCAGCAATCCAGGTTTCAAACACTTAGCCTTCAGACTCCTCTTTCCTCAATATCACTCAACACAATAAGCATATTAAACAGTGTTCAAACAGAACATTGATCTCTACTACATGGTTTCATTATGCTTTTTAGCTGTATTCTATCCCAAGGACTCCTCTTGTTCCCATCCATGCAGTTACAATGACCACAGAGTTTGAGGACAAGGGCACAGTTGGGAATTGACACTCAAACATGAATATTTTGGTGTAAGAAAAAAGCATTGAAGTTCTACCTCCATAGGAAGATGTCCTTCTTACTGTGTAGTTTGCTATTTCAAGATCTTATTGCTGTACTTCTTCCCCCTAGTCTTTCCCTGCTGAAGATGTGGTAAGTTAAGCCAGGGGACACTAGCTACCGGCAGGGAAGCGCTACATTCTGTGATGTTACAAGGAGAAAGAGTGGCCTCTATTCTTAGGTAAGCAGTTCAGTGAACTCACAGGTGGTCAACCTGAGGCTCCAAGGCCAGGAGGATTCTACAGGAGGCCGGGAGGTTAAGTCTAAAGAGTTTTTATCATATCCCTTGCCGAAATCCCCCCTGAGCACCTCTTCCTTTGGGACCAACCAAAAACAACTGACAGAGGGTTCAGGGTTTAGAAGATTGAGGGACTGGCCAAACGGGTAGCATGGCATTATGAATAACTGGGTAAATACACTCAATCACAGATGAATACTACTATTGGCAATCAACTTCGGGACTCATAGATTATTGACTCCCTTTTCTCATTTAGAAGTCATAATACTGAACCACACACAGATGGATGCACCTATGACTTAGGATGCTCTGAAAGGAGGAATGAATGGGAGAGCGCACCTACCTCTGGAAAGAAATAGGGGCAGATGACCTAAGCTACCTTCTTTCTCCTATTTGAGGATTCCAATAATGCTTCTTGGGGCCCTCCAATCACTAGATCACCAAGACTTTGGGAATGGGACAGGGACAACTATTATTATTATTATTATTGGCTTTGTTAGTGAGAGATCATGCATAATCATAAAATTTCAGAGAAGACTCTTAGTGACCATTTATAGCTTAGACCATCCCCTTCACTGTCCCACTGAGAGCCTCAGAGAGGAAATAATTTCTCTAAGTTTAACAACCCAAATCGATGTCTCTTGACATCAAGGCTTTTTTTTTTCCTCCTCTTTCTTAACATGGCACACTTTCTTATAATTATTTTGTTTCTCCAGACTACAACACTTGAAAGTTCATGGGGAAGATTTATTGCCATTTCACTTCCTAATTTTGTCCTGTTTTCTTGTATGACAGTCATTTGCCTCTTTTTCCTTGTTGTTTGAGATAAGCTTCCCACAACAAGAATGGGCTTGATTCCATTTGATGTGGTCAAGCTGTTTCCACGTAGAGGTTGTCCATGCCCCGGAACTGGGAGCTGCTGTCCCAGATGGAGCTGGACAAGGAGATGACCATTTCTGGGTCACCCAGCTGCCCAATGCCCTCGGGTAGCCGCAGCAGCAGGGAGAATAACCTAGTTTGCTCAGGAAATATTGTGAATGTCCCAGTTTATCGGATGCAGTCCTAGAAAAGTATTGGCACTGTCCTGTTTCTACAGCTCATCCTGCAGTTCAACCTGCCAAAACCCCGCTGTTCCCTCAGCCTGAGAAGCTGAAGCACGGGATCCAGCCTTCCCGTATCACATTTGCGCCTTCATTTGTCCCCACATCTCTCATATCCCCTGAAGGCCTTCTGAGCCTGGATCAAAGGTATCCTGACATTTCAAGGTGACCACCTGAAGCGAGGGCACATTTCTATGTTCAGGGACATTTCCTTAATGGATGAAGAGCTGGAGCCAGGAGCTAGGCATTTTGAATTGGCCAAGGGGTTGGTCAGTCTGCCTGGTTGTATGAAGCAAAACTGGCAAAACAAAGATCTGGGACAGAACCAGTCAGGTGAGGAAAGTGTGCAGACGGGGTAGACAGGTAACTGGTGACCACGTTCTGGCTATCCTACTGATTAATCTCAACATGGAGGGTAACTTCTGCCTTTATGTGAGGTTCAGTTTCCCATTTGTGAACTAGAAACACACAACTACAATATAGAGTGGTAACTCTGGGTAAGAGTTTGAGATTTCAAATAAACCTAAGAGCTACACCTCATGGACATCCAGAATATAGCTCTGGCTCTTCAGCTTGGACTGTCAGAGATTTGCAGAGAAATGCCAGGTGAGGCAGGATGGAGTGGCACTGGGTGGGGGAGTCACAGCTGCTGTGGTCTGTCCCACTTCAGGGTACTCTATCAGGGCATAAAGGTGTCCTCTATTCCTGACTTTCTTACCCACCACCACGAACACTGCAGACTCCCAGGACAGAATATGCTTCTACTCATCAGGGAGCTGGACGCCTAGTTTCGTGTCAACTCCAGGATCTCTCTGTGACTCCCTACCTATCTCCCATGCCTGGCGTGGACCACAGCACCCAGGAGGAAATTGAGAATTACCTGCCGAATGAACAAACAAATTATGAGTCTCTTTTTGTTCCTTCCATGTCAAAGACAGCTCGTAGACAATTCTCCTGTGTTACAGGGAATGAAAGGGTGTCACAGATGAGAAACAAGTCTTCCTTCGTGTCCGTCCAGGCATCAAATCCGACAGTCTGCATGTGCCAGTCTGACACACTTACGTGAATCTCGGGATGAAAAGCCAGCACCAAAGCTGAGAACTGCTCGAGAGGGATGGGAACGATTCCCAAGAGATTCAGGGCCAGAAATGTAGATGTGTGACTCCTCTTGGACTGTCATTTTCTTAAAATAGGGACGTATATTACAATTAGATAGACACTCGAGGTATTTAGAACCCCCTCAATCATTTTGTTTGGAGTAATCCTCTTTCTCTAGTTGGTATTTTGGGATCTGGATCCAAATTTCATGGTGCAGTAAACAGTAAATTAAAAATAAATGCGTCCTATGATATGTAACTTATATGTTAATTGACTTATTTAGAAAAGGAAATGAAGTCCTGGGAAAGTAAGGACTGAGGAAGGATACAGAGACTAAATCCTCTCCAGGGTACTTACGGCATAAGAAACAAGTCCATAAGAATACGGAGACTGATGAACTGCAGCCCAGGGTGCCCTGGCTTATAGGTTTAAGTACCAGCGTGGCCGCTAACAAGTATTTTAACCTTGAGAAACCCTTTCTCTCTGTCTGAGGTTGCTCATTACTAACACAAAGATGGCTACATGTGATGAAAGCCAGCTTTCTATTAGTCTTTGGCTTGGAAATTATTTTAAGACAAGCTAATGAAGTTTAGATAAAATTAGAATGGTGTGAGTTTTTAAAGAACTCACCCTGTTCCCAGAGACCAATCTAGGAACAGAATGGAATTCCAGATTCCTTTGTGAATTTCCTTGATGAAGGACTTAAAAAACATCTCTTCTTGTGGGCACTGGATGGCAAAGACTGGTTAACCTGACCTGAAAATGCTTTCTCAAAAATAATGTCAGTGAGTCATTCCTCTCATCTCCTGGCCTGACTTCCTCCCTTTCTTCCCCAAACCTTCAAATGTTCCCCAGAGCTCTAAAGAAAAAAATCTCCAAATTAATGTCTACTGATGCCTCTCTGCTCAATTTACACCTTAAAAATGTATGTAATTCAACACTTTTTACTATGAGCCTGTCTTAGTTCATTTTGTGCTAATATAACAGAACACTCAAGTCTGGATAGTTTGTAAGACAAAGAAATCTGTTCTTTTCAGGTCTAGAGAGTGAGGATTGCCAAGGAGCTAGAATCTGGTGTAGACTCTTAGTTTGTCCACAGATGGTGCAAGGACAGGAGAAAGACTCTGTGTCCCCACATGGCAGAGAGTGCGGAGAACAAACCTCCTCCCGTAAGTTCTTTCTATAGGGGCATCCAGGCATCTAGGCACCCATAAAAGCAAAGCCCTACAGCCCAGGCAACTCACTTTAGGTCTAACCTCCCAATACTTGCACTGGTTATTACATTTTCAACACATGGTTTTATTTATTTGTTTACTTATTTTGGTATTAAAGATGAAACCCAAGGCCTTCACATTGAGCTACATAGTACAGTTTAATTTTCTGATTTTAAGACAGGGTCTTGTCAGGCTGGTGGGCTGTCCTGGTTGGGCTCGAATTTGTGATCCTCCAATTTCCATCTCCCAGAGTGTTGGGATTACAGCACTGGCTCCAACACATGAATTTTGAGAGATACACTCAGAACATGACAGATTCTAAAAATCTTTAGGTAGATACTCAATGAACAGGCTAAAATAGAAACTGGAATTTTATACTTGCTTCAATTTTTTATAAGTAAAGTGAACTGCCCATAAATATATCAAATATACTACGCTACTATCCCTAGGAGAATAACTTGTTACAAATTAATTGATAAAATTAGGTTTTCAAATCCAGTGTAACTAAAACAGAATTACATGTCAATATCTTAAGTCCTGAGCTCTAGTTCTGATAACAACTTGTACTGGACTATAACCTCCTGAAAGATACTAATTATAACCTCTGGGGAAAAAACAGATAAAAATAAGCTCAACAATTTGAAAGCAGTATAGAAAGATCAAAAGCAGGTAGAAACTTGGAGGATTTGAGCCTTCATAAAAGACTATCATGTCTGGTTACATGTATACTTCGTTCCACAGGAGTCTCTCAGTCCACATAGCAGAAAGTACTTAGAACTGAAACAGGAAGCCAAAGTACCACTGGCCGGAATCAGAGGACAGCGTCTGCTAGCATCAGAGGGGATGAAAACTAAAAGGAGGTTTTCAAAATGAAGGAACACTGAAGGAAACCCTCAAAATCTGCACATATATTTCATTCAAACACTGAACGAACCCCTGGCGCAAAGAGCTAGGGTGAAAAGATACAAGGTGATAAAGTCAGATTAGGCAAAGATTTCAGCTGTTATGGTACTGACTTTCACCAAGTTAAAAAATTCAGTAATCGCTTTGAACTTTTAAATGTCACTCTGGAAAGCCCATGCTTTAAGGTGTAAAGATCTTCTATCTTAGACCCAAGAAATTTAACTTTAGGGCTAAGGACAAAACCAAAAGAGACCTACCCAACAAAGGTAAAAACCAAGCATGTACAGGTACAAGATCTGCCAGTAACCTAATTCGCTGCTAGAAAAAGATATTACACTCACCACAATATGATAATGAAATTCAGTCTCTACAATTTGTCATGTACAGTATTTAATAAACAATAAAAGATGACCACACATGTAAAAGCAGAAAAAATGTGATCCATAGTTAGAAAAAATTAGCCAACAGAAGCAAATTTATACATGTTTTGGGTTTGGAACAACATAAAATAAGGGGTGGGGGAGGCTTTAAACTATGCTCAAGAATCTTTAAGACAAGTTGAATATAACAGGTACATAAATCTAAATTTCAAAAGAGAGACAGAAACTTCAACAACAACCAAAAAAAAAAAGAAAGAAAGAAAGAAAGAAAGAAAGAAAGAAAGAAAGAACAAATAGGAGTCTAAGTTTATACCCAGAAACTGCAAAAGTAGTGCAGTCTGTTGTGGTTTGGGACAGGAGTGCTGCTCCCCAGAAGCTTCATGTACCTACAAATACTATGTACTGTTGGGATGTGGGGCCTGGCTGGGAGGGAAGGATACCTGGGGACTGACACACAGCGGTGTGAGGGTGTTACGCCCTTCCTCTCCCAGACTTGGCTCTGTTCTTCAGGATCTCTGGTTCTGACTCTGGCCCCAGCTATGCCATCGCCATGTGCTTCCACCATTTTCCAGATGCCCACCAGTGAATGGACTGTGACCTTCTGAAACTGTGAGCTACAATAAATATTTCCTCCCTTAAGTTGTGGATGTCAGGTATTCTGTCCCAGCAATGAGAAAATAACCAGGACAAAGTCATTGCAGAAAATAACTACAAATCTTAAAACACTTGTAAATAAAGTTTTAAACCATAGATTTGAGTCTCATAAAACAAAAGGGTCACGACAAACTCATGGGTATTAGACAAAACTTCGAGCTGTGAAAAACTCTAAAACTAGACAAAATATGAGAAATATGGTTTGAGAACCACTGGAAAAAAATGTGTAAGATGAAGATCCCAATCACCGAGGTTCCTGCCTTCATGTACTTTTCTGATTGCATCACAGAGTTAGGAGCTGAGTAGAGCCCAGTGGGTTTCATTGAGCTGGGGAAGTAGAGATTCAAGTCCAGAGATATTGAAGTGGCTGGATTTGTTTTAGAGGGGAGGAACAGGCTAAAGAGAGCAACACTAACACGTTCTTACAATCTACATAGAAATGTCTTTACGACTTTGGTCAAATACTTAGATGCACTGGAGCAAGGGAAGACTCCCCGAGGCAAAGCACAGACACTTGGGAGGAGAGAGCTCGGCAGAGGTTGCTGAATCTACACCATACTAGGCACTGTAGAAGTTATAACCAGGTAGACTTGAGCACTCTTACAGGACAACATGGTTAAAGGCCATAGCCAAGGTCTATAATAAACCTACTTTAATGAAGATTAAAAACAAACTTCAAAAGGATAAGGCTATACTATCAAGTTAAATATGAAACTCATCATTCCCTAAAAAAGATGACAAATGTAAAATCTCAACAATATCACATCCAGAATGTTCAGCAGACAAATAAAAATAACTGGACCTAAGAAATGGAAGGAAGAGGTGACACGTAACCAGGAAAAAAAAAAATACCAGGTAATTATAACTGGACACAAAAGATGCAGATCTGATATAAAAACAAGAACTTCAAAGCAACTATTACAAATATGATCCAATACCATAACGGAAAATACGGTAGTCATGAGTAGCTAGGTGGGCATAGAAGTAGAGAAATGGAAGTTCTAAAATCAGAAGGTGGTGTGGATATTCTATGACTCAAGAAGAGTGGTATGTAAACGAAAGTAAGCTAATGGATGTGCTGGGAGCAGGTGCCAATGACCGAGTAGGACATCTTGAGGGCAGATCACAGGCAATTATCTAATCTGAAAAACAGAAAAGTGTTTTTACAGACGCAATTACTTGAGAGGAAAATACAAACTATAAACTATGAAATTGAAGCCCAAGAGGGGAGGAAAGAGAACAGTGCAGAAAAATTGCATTTGAGTGGGTGTTAGCTAATTTTTTCCAAATGTATAAAACAACCACATATATTATTTTTAAAAACATGGTAATTCAAAACCTCTCAAGCAGAAATAAATTAAAAAGAAGAAAGGAAGAGAGGGAGGAAGGAAGCCAGAGAGGGAGGAAGATGGAAGACAGGCAGGCAGGCAATGGACACATCTTAATCGAGCTGCTAAAAGCCAAGATCTTAAGAAATAAAGAGAGAGAGAGAGAGAGAGAGAGAGAGAGAGAGAGAGAGAGAGAGAGAGAGAGGTTTTATTACTGACTATATTTGGAATGAACAGAGCCCATAGGCAACAGGATAACATCTTTAAAAGGGTCAAAGCAAAAACCCATTCTGGGACTGGGCATAGCTCAGTGGTTAAAGTGTTTGCCTAGCAATGGGCAAGGCCATGGGCTCGATTCCCCAGCACCACAGAAACTGAGTATGGTGCTACATGTTTGTAATCCCAGCTCTTGGGAGGCTGCAGTAGGAGGATTGCTGTGTGTTTGAGGCCAGCCTACAGGCTTACACAAGTCCAGGATAATCCTGGATTACAGAGCTATGAACGTGTCTCAAAAAAAAGTCATTCTACAAATCTACAAAGAGTAAAAATATCCCTCAAAAATGAGAGCAATGATGGCACATAGCATTGCACTGACAAAATAAAGGAGTACTGGATAATAAACCAAAGTATAAATAAATATATACTTGCATTAATATCCAGAAGTTTATACTATTATCAATAAATGGGGCAGAATGAACAGAAAAAAAATCCCAAGCACAGCATTTTAAAATAACTTATGGAGACATTTTACTTTCAAATCAGCATAGAGGCTGGGGGCACAGTTCAGCGGTCAGAGCACTTGCCTCGCAAGTGCAGGGCCCTGTTTTCGATTCCCCAGAACTACATAAACTGGGAGTGGTGGTGCATGCCTGTAATCCCAGTATTCAAGAGGCTGAGGGTAGAGAGCTGTCTGCTGTGAGTTAGAAGTCAGCCTGGGCTCTACAGTAAAATTCTGGACCAGCCTGAACTACAGAGCAAGACCCTGTCTTTAAAGAAAAAAAGTAAAAAATAAAAATCAGAGCATAAATCCCACTCCTTAAGAAGGGGTGGCACATCACAACTTCTTCCACAGAGTACAGTACGGAAAGGGGCCCAAGATCAGTGCAACAGTGGAAGGGCCTGGCGACCGTCACCTACGCCAGGCAATCAAGATGAGCGTGGGCAGCAATCAGTCACATTGGTCGTACATACCCTTGATTAAATACGAGGAAGGGGCTCTTCAACTCCGTGGGTTTCCCTGTAAAATTCTTTCTACTGAAGGGAAACAGTGCTAAGGGGAAGTCTGGGCCTGAAGAACAAGTCCCACAAGTGGTAAACACAGAAATACAAACGTCTGTTTTTCTCTTTAAAATTTTTTAATTCACTAAAGTAAAAGAATGCGATACAAGATTTAGAATATAAATATAAAAGTAAACTTTATGACACCAATAAAAGATGGGAGAGATATAAATGAGAATTTTATTGGACATGAAAGATACATGGATATTCCTAAGTTAAGACGAGATACTCTAATTGCCAGGGTGACCGCAACAAGAGTTGAGGTGTATCACGCACACGGGAGAACCAGGCAATGAAAACAACAGCAAAAATCTCATTAGCCAAAAAAAAAAAAAAAAAAAAAAAAAAAAAAAAAAAAAAAAAAAAAAAAAAAAAAAAAAAAAAAAAAAAAAAAAAAAAAAAAAAAAAAAAAAAAAAAAAAAAAAAAAAAAAAAAAAAAAAAAAAAAAAAAAAAAAAAAAAAAAAAAAAAGAACAAAGGCACAAAAATCTCAAAAAGGCCATATAGAAGATAAATAACAAGACGCCCACTGGAACTCACAAATGGAGCCATCACCCTTTGGTCCCTGTGGAAGGCTGGTTCTAGGACAACTAGTGGACACAGAAATCTCCAGATGCTGCACAAAACTTTCATATCCCCATGCTTCTTATAAAACCAAATACAATGAAAAATTTTTTATTACTGGGGATCAAAGTCACGGCCTTTGCAATAAGCTATATCTTCAGTCTTTCTTACATTTCTTACTATTTTTATTTTGAGATAGTCTTGCTAAGTTGTTAAGATGCTCAGGCCTTGCTTGAATTCATGATCCTCCTGCCTCAGCCTCCCAGAAGTTTGGGATTACAGGTATGCGCCACTATGTCTGCTCCAAAACGGTTTTTAAATATCTGCTACAGTATATCATTTAGGGGAAAGTGAACTGCATATATTCTGTACAGATGTAATTTAAAAAATATTTTCTATCCATAGCTAACTAAATCCACAGATATGGATGGCCAGCTGTAATTAAATTAAATATAGTAAATAAATACTCTAGCTAAAGGTAGGCTTTGTCTGACTAGCCACAAAACAAAACATATGTATATGCTATTGGTAATAGATGACCTTTAATTACAAAGCTATAGGCTAAAAGTTAGAGGACTCAAAAATATGTAAAATCTCAAATCATTGACCAGTATTGTTGGTGGAAAATCCAGAACTTGTTCCAATTCTTGTTTGCCTGCCCTTTCCAGAGAAGCTGGGAATGTCAGCTAGACTCTCCCAAGCCTCCAACTGCACCTAGGGGCAGCCACGTTGTCTAGTGTGGAAATAGAAGATGTGACCAGAGATTTCCCGAGCAGGCCTTAGCCTTCTTAGTAATCACCCTTTCCCAAGAATGCTAACGGGTGCTACAGCAGAAGGTGTGATGGTGCATGCCTATAATCCCAGCACTCGGCAGACAGAGGCAGGAGGATTGCCATGTGTTAGAGGACAGCCTTGACTCCACAGTGAATTCAGGACTGGCCTGGACTATAGAGCAAGACCCTGTCTCAAACACACACACACACACACACACACACACACACACACACACACAGCTTTCCTAGTCAACTTTATCCATACATTGAAAACTAAGTTTTGAGCCCAACCTGAACAACTTAGCAACTTAGTGAAACCCTGAGTCAAAATTCAAAAAACAAAAATGGACTGAGACAGTAGTTCAGTGTGAAGACCCTTGACTCACACAGGAAGCCTCAGTACCACGGAAGGAAGGAAGGAAGGAAGGAAGGAAGGAAGGAAGGAAGGAAGGAAGGAAGGAAGGAAGGAAGGAAGGAAGGGTATGTTCATTTCAGTTTGAAAGAGGACAAAACTCAGTTTTCAACATTAATGAAAGTACGGCAAAGAAGTGCCAAACCGAAGGAACTGACGAATCTTAAAGGCAAAGCCTACTGGAGAAACAAAAATTAATTTTAAGGTATGAAAAATTAGTTCCCCCAGAAATGTACCCATACAATAAGAATACACCATCACGCAAAAAATCAAACTCTCAGGAAATAAAACATAAAAATAATCAGTAAAAAGCAAAATACCAGAATAGAAGAAGCTCACGCACAATTTCATAAACTGCAATGGAAGGGTATCAGATTAAAATTATGAGACAAAAGTTAAAAGCCACTGTGGATAGTTTTGAGTAAAGAACTCAAGAAGCACAGAAAGAAAAGAATGGAATGAAAAATTTAAAATTTCAAAAATGAAGTATTTAGGTAATAAAGACACCGAGTACCTCGGGAAGATACTCTTCATTTAGATGGGCTACACTTAACAGGCATTTTCTATTGAGTGTCTCTTACTGGTAAAGCGTGCTGCTTAGCTGCTGTTATGGTTTGGATGTGGAACATCCCCCAAAAGCCTTCTGAATTTGGAACTGTGTGTTACTGTCTGACAGGGCCATCCTGGAAGGGGAAGGTGTGTAACGTCTGACCTGGAAGGATTTGGGCAATTAATTGAGATTTTCGAAGATTGCCTAGGGCAGAGATTTCAGGCATTTGGTATTGACTTGTGGGTCAGGAAGTAAGAGAGGGGCAACTGGCAGCTTAAAGTACTTAAAGGAGGAAGAAGCACTGTTGCAACTTCTTCCTGGGAGGGCTCATCTGCTGGCTCCTGCCTCACCTGGCTCCTGTTTGCAATGGGGTAGCAGCTCTCCAGCCTCTGCCATGGGCCTTCATCACCGCTGGCTACCATAACAATGAAATGTATGTGTGAGAGGCCTTCTGAAACTGTGAGCTAAGGAAGTCTTCCCTTTCTTAAATTGAGGATGTTGGGTATTTTGCCACAACAATCAATAAGTAACTAACACAGCTGCCCCTAGAATCCTCGGAGGACAAATTCCAAGGTCCCTCTTAGTATGCCTAAATCCCAGGACGCTCAATCTCTTGTATTAAATGGCACAATATTTGCATGTGACCCACCCACATCCTCCAATATACTTCAGATCACACGTAACTTACTTAGAATACCTAATGGAAAGTAAAAGCCTTGCACACAATAATTTATAAATGAGGAACAATGTTATGAGAAAAATCTGCACAGGTGTGACGGTCAGAACATATTTTTGGTCTATGGCTGCTGATTAAATCTGTGAGTGTGGAATTCATGAAAACAGGGCCACCTGTCCCACACATGACTTGGGGAACAAAACCATACACAGTCCCTGCCCTGATAGTGCCTGTGGTATAGCGGGAAAACAGGTATCACATCAAAACACACACGCACACGGCACACAGTTACATTCCAGTGAGAGCAACGTGGGCGGAACGGGTGCTACGCCGCAGTGCAGGGCAGGAGCGCAGCAGGCAGAATGTCAGGGCGGCGGCAGGCAGGCCCAAGTCTAGAGGGCGCGCCGTGTCCTGGAAGTAGGCTGTGGCGGGACAGTGAAAGTGAAAACAACCTTCTCCGCGCAATATATTTTTATTTTTAACTGACATACTCCATAATTGTACATACCCGTAGGCTACAGTGTGATGCCTCAACACATGTAACCAAAGATAACAATCAAATCAGGGTAACCGGTGTACCTAAGACTCTAGACATTTATCACTACTGTGTGTTGGGAAGATAGCAAGTCTTCTCTACCAGCTACTGTGAAGTTTTGCATTGTCAACCACAGAATCCTAGAGTGCTACAGAACAAATTATTCCTTCTATGGAACAGTAGCTCTGTGCCTCCAACCATCCCCTCTCCACCTTACTCCCCCATTTCCTTCCCAGGCGCTGGTACAATATAGAGAGGAAGCAGTTTGTTCAAAAGCCCTGTGGCCAGTGGCATAGGAAGAAATCACACGAGAGCCACTGTGGTCAGAGCTCAAAAAGGAAGAATAAACACAAAGTATGTGCAGCTCCAGCATAAAAATCAAATATTATTAGCTTTCAAAAAGCAAAAAATAATATTTATAAAGAGAGATTCATATTCTATTTCTCATGCATGTAAGTAGGTGCCACAAAACAATGAAACAGTGACTTCAAAGTGTTGAAGTACAAATAAATTTCATTCTACTTTTAGTATACTAAGGAAATAATTTTATTTTTAGCTCAATAATGGCATTGTGATGTCTCTTTAACATATGTCTTTGTATTTTCCAGAAATACAAATAAAATATTAACTATGTATGGAAAAAATTATGTGGTGCGTGGGATTTGCTCCTAAATAATCTCATGCAGGGGTGGGAGTTGGGAAGAGTGAGGTAGGTCAAAGCACACAGGGTTCATCCCACAGCGCTCAAGACACTTGAATGTTGAGCTGCTTTTCTAGAATAAAAAGACAAAAATTACATGGAACAGAGTAAATAAAGGTATTTTCAAAGTATAAATACTCATAGAATTTGCCTAACAAGTAATCTAGTGTTAAAAAGGAAGGGACACTTTATTAGAACAAAACCAAAAGAGAAAAAGAAGGGAGACAAGGGGAAGGAAAGAAGAAAAAAGGAGGGACGAAGAAAATGGTGACAGCAAAGGAATCAGTAAAAATAAAAGAAAATCAAAATCGTTACTCATACTATGGCTGGGAAATACTTTCAATTACTTCTACAATACTTTTGAAGAACGGAACAAACAATAACCAAATACACAAACACACACACAGACACACAAGCACACGCTTATCCATCACAAAATAATGAGGATGCACTTAACAACGCATCTTTAGGTGGTTCCATCCTTGTGTGAACATCAGCAACGAAGCACTCAGACCAATGCGGACATCGATCCTCAGGACCACCCCTGTGTACGGTTCGCCACTAACCAAAACATTCTGCAGCACATGACCACCTGCGTGGATACATGTGTATTCTATACACAGAACGATAAGGAAGGCACAAACTGGACTCAACACAGATGAACTGCATGCTTATTTCTCGTAAGAAGTCAGGAGAGGAATAGAGATGATAAACCAGAGACACAAAGTGAGAAAAGGGACTCTAAAAAGGAGTACGGTGTTTCTGTAAATCCTACACACCAAAGTGATAGTCGTCATGGGTTTTCTGAGTGAAAATAAAGGAAAATACAATAGAGAAATATTCAATAGAACATTTTAAAGAAAAGGAAACTTGACAAAGCCCACCATTGTGTCATAAGACATTAGTAATTCACGAGGATTTTTTTAAAAGCAGAGGCAGAAAAAATACACAGGATGTATAAATTATACAAAACAAAATGTCCAAACATGGATAGACAGCCAACCACATATAAAATACAGTTTTCAGACTTTTAAAAAGCATTCAGAGAAATCAGTCACTATGCCGCAAAGAAAAGTTCAATAATTATCTCAAAGCATAAATAATAAAGAGGGCTCAACCTCAAATCAAAATTATATATAACAAGTGAGCAATAACCAAAACAACCGCCATCTGGGATCTTAAAATGCAACCATAAAGCTCTTCTCAACATTTTTTGCATAAAAAAGAAAATTCAAGCTGAAATGACACACAACAGAAAATGTTTGAAAGCTTCTGTATTTCAAAATAGAGGAGATACGGCCAAAGTATTCAGAGGAGAAAGTACAACCTGAACTGTATGTGAATGAAACACAAATTTACAACTCTACTTACACCTAAATAAAGAGAACAGAGTTAATAAAACTCAATTGAGAAACCAATGAATATGATGAGACCGGGTAATCAAACTTAAACCTAGTTTATTGAAAAGCCCAATAAATAAAATGTTGCGAAAGTAGATCTTACCTAAGAAAGTAAGTCCACAGAAATCCACTTAACATCAGAAATAGCACAGAACAATTAGCAGGCACTGCCATGAAACTCTTACAATAAATATTTAAATTATGCTTAACTTCATTCCAAAAGGTTTGAAACATCGTATGAAATAAAATTTGCTCAGGATATACGATACTGAACAGTTAGCCCACAGCTACCTTCTACCTTTCTCAAAATTCACTGTGCTCAGACATGTGATAACCGAATTTTTGTTTTTGACACACAGCCTCACCACACAGTTCAGGCCAGCCTTGAACTTACTGTGCCACTCAGGCCACCCTCAAATGTGGGATCGCCCCCCCTCCCAAGTGCTGGAATTACAGGTGTATGTCTCCTGTAATTTATAGGCCAAGTAACAACAACAAAAAACCCATAAATCCTTGGCAACTTAAACCACTTCAGATCATAAAACAGAGAGGAAAAAAACTTTATCCATTCAGTGAGTCTACATGAAAACATGTCTTTTAATAAACACAAGAGAAATGTCATAACTCTGTTAACTTTTTCATACCAAATGAAGACGTCAGGAGAAAGAAAAGTTCTGAACCAATCTCATTTATAGGTTTTGATGCAAAATAAAGAAAATGTTGGCAAACTAACTGGGTGTAACAACACAATAAGGCATCAAGGCCAAAGCAAAGTCTTTTTCTAGAAATACAAGGAAAGCTCAGTAATGAAAATTCAAAGTGCGTTACATAATTCGCATTGTAAAAAAGAAAAATCATATAATCATCATATTAGAGCAGAGAAGTTCATTTTTCTGAAAAAAATCATTTTCGAATGGCCACTTATAATAATCTGAAAAGTCATTTCTTCATAAAAAGTCATTTTTGGGATACCTGGAAAGGTCAACATAATGATGACTCCCAAACTATTGTTTCTTTAAGGCATGTGCGTTATACTATAATTAACAGTTTTTAAGGAGGTTACAACCAATGTATTAAGCACAAAAAGAAAAATATTGAAATAGAAGACATATAACCGTCATCATTTGTACATGATATGATGGTTTGCTTATAAAATCCAAGACAACTCAACCACTATTAGAACTCTGAAGAAAATTCAACAAACTGAGCAGATAGAAGAAAACACAAAAACCGATAGCTCTTCTGCACACTAGTGAAATCCAATGAAAAATAACTCCATTTATTTAGTAAGAAAAATGATAAGACACCTTGTAATAACCTCACGAGTATGAAAGTATGAAAACTGAAGAAGGAAAGCCCAACAAATCAACAGACACTCCTGACGACTAAAAACCCAAGGTATGAATTCTCCCCAAGGTTAGCCGTGAATTCCATTCAAACTCTTCTAAAATCTCACTGACTCCTTTAAAAAAAAAAAAATAGAATCTGATACAAGCTGACTTTAGAAGTCACATAGAAAAGTGAATTCACCTGCAAAACCAATAATGTTTTGTAAAAGATTATGACAACAGGAGATTTACACTTCCAGACAGCAAAACACACTCCAGTTTCAGTTTAAAAAAAAAAAATGGCTGGAGGTGTTGCTCAGACATGAAGAGTGCTTGCCTGGCAGGGGCAGGGTCCTGGCTTTGATTTCCCAGCACCACACAGGCTGGGCAAGGTGGCATATGACACAGCTGTAGAAAATCAATGAATAAATGTAAAACAAAGGCTTGCCCCACTGGCTCAATTTGAAAAAAGCATGGAATGATCTAAAAATACACACTAAAAATACACATAAAGTTAATCTCCTTTCTTATTTGGAGACAAAAAATTTCCAAATTCCTTTTAAAATGTTATTTCCTTCCCCACATACTTACACATTTAAATATTGGAAGAAAAAATACATCTTATAAATGTATGAGAGGATCTTCCTAAATATGACAATACAAATAAAGAAAAAATTAACACATTTGAGTTGTGAAATTTTAAACTTGGTACTTTGAATCACAAAATATTTGTAACACAAACAGGAACCCAAGTGCACATATTGCCCTCAAGAGAAAGAAACCACTCAAGGAAAAGCAGACAGGTGCCCTTACAGAGCTGCCCGTTAAGACAGACCTGGCATTCTTTTTGAACAGCACCCCAGAGTTGTTCAACAGGACGGCGAGGACAACACCTTGTCTCTCCGCTGGCTCCCAGACTCCTCCCTTTCCTCCCTAAAGTCTACTCCCTACACAGAAGTAAAGAGATGTTTATGTTTTTATTTTCAATGGGATTACATCAATACTCTAGTTAAAACATGTCAGTAGCTGAGTAGGCACTTCGGAGAAAAAGGAATCCTCTCCTTGGTATACCAAGTCCTGCAAAGCTCCACCTCTTTCTCCCTGTTTCTCACCATCATGCTCTAGCCCTACTAATTTTCCTAAATCTCTGGATTCTCAGGAATTCTGCAGAGGGCATTGCTGCTGCCAGGAAAGCTTATCAGTACCACCTCATACCCCATCATCTGCTCATACACCCTGTAGGTCTCCACTGAAGCGCTCCCCTCCCCTCCCAGAGGGGCTGTCCCCAAATTCACCAGACGGAAGGAAGGATCTCTTTGTCCCTACTTGGCTTTGGGATTTTTAGCTTCAGTTTGTTTCCAACTTGCAATAATTTCATCTGTCTGGTTACTTGTTTCAAAACACCTTGTTCCCTAGAACGTACACTTCACTAGGGCAGAGGCAGAGGACAAAACTATGAATATCTTATTCAAAGAAGAAACAAAAGTGGTATTAAATACAAGGATTGCCAAAAAAAAAACCCAGCGAAATACTATTTTAATCTTCTATACTGGAGAAAGTAAATTGATTCATTGATTGATTTTTAGAGTACAGGGAACCCAGGACCTTCTGCACTCCAGGCAAGGAAATGCTCTCTCACTGAGCAACATCCCAAGTTCAAAAAGACTCCTAATATTCAGGATTATTGAAGTTATAGAGACAAATGTACTGCAGGAATATATGTTAATAAATAATTATGGGGGTAATTTATCTTTTCTTAAGGGTGTGCTGGAATCAGGTTAGATTGATCAGTATTGATTTATAGGAGTCCATAGTTATGCCATGATTGGTAACAGTCTCAGCATTCTGGAAGGCTGAAAGAGGAGGATCACAAGTTCAAGTTCAGCCTGGGCAACTTACAGACTTAGTGAGATCCTGTCTCAAAAATTAAATTAAAAAGAAAGGCTGAGGTGTAGCTCAGTGTGAGGGCCTCCCTCCTCAGTACCGAACCCCCAGGCCCCCCACCCTCAATACACGGAGTTTTTTTAAATAGTCAGGACTCTGAAAGCAGTTGGCAGGTCAAAAATGAAATCGGTGGCGAGCAGTACTTACACCACAAAGTTGGCAAACGCTACAAATGAAGTGGCTGTTTGTGCCTGCTCAAAATCACACCAATGCCTCTAGTTATAAAAAAACAAAACATGAGTAATTATGATCTGGTATTGCTACACATGAAAAACAGTAAATTTTAAAAATTCAGACAATCTGGATGCATCACATGCTCATTAGGAGGGGAGCAATTTAATAAATTTATTCTACATCACAAAAAAGTCACAGAGACCAAGATAGATCTATAGACTGTTCCATGGTTCTCACTTGCATAAATATAAACTTTGGAGGAAAAAAAATCTATAATATCACTTTATTTTAACAAGACTAAACATATTCTTTCATCTGAGTTTGGACAAGACCTACTTAGGGGCCTCTAAGCGGAGAAAAGTGATGATGACTTAGGACCTACAGGGCAGGGAAAGAGGGGGGCTAAATTTTGCTTCTTCATTTATCCATTAATAAACACTGTGTACTTACAAAAACAATGGCAGATGCTTTCAAAAATTTGTTCCTAAATAACTTGTAGATTAAAGAGATAGTCGAATTGTAATTGCACTCTATTTTAACATCTTGGAAACAAGAACAATACATAGCAAAAATCCTGGAATGTGGCAAAAGCTGTAATGAGGAGGAAATTCATAGCTTTATATAATTTCACCACTGAACAAAAGCCACGATAATAAATTAACTAAGCTCTCAACTCAGAGCGTTAGAAAATTAAACCCAGGGAATCAAAAGCAAACGATTAATGTATAAAAGCAGCAATTAATTAAAACCTCATATGCTCAAATGCAAAGGTTTCAAGAAAAACGCTTACTCTGTTCCTGTCCACACAACAGCCAGAGGTGATTTCCCTCAGGGCATAAATATGATCACGCCTCTCGCTTGCTTCTGCCCTTCCAAGAGAATCTTTCCCATTAGAATAAAGTTGGGAACTGGCCTCTGGTCCATGAGCCTTTCATGACACCTGGCCTCCGGTGACCACCTTTCTTCCCTCTTCCCTTCCTGCTTTTAGCCCAGCCATTCAGGACCCTTTGACATCCCCTACCAACCAGACTGCAGTCCAGCCTCAGAGCTGTGACCCTTTGCCTCTGTGGCTCCTGACCGTCGCCCACAGGGTGCAATTCCAACCACTCTGTAGCCCCTTGCCTGTGCCATCGCCCTTTGTAGCATTTGCTGCTACGTAAAACTGTACTGGGCACTTGGCTGTGCACTTACTGTCCATCTCCGTGAGGGCACAGCAACGGTGCCATCAATGCCCAGAGGTGTCCTTCTCACTCGTGTAGTCTCAGATCTAAAACACTGCCTGGCACATAGCATCACCATGCGAAGTCATACTGGGCATCTGCACAAAGGCACAAACTTCACTGCTGGGGCCAGGCTGGATGGCAACAATCGCTAACCAACCTAGCGCTGCCTTTCCACTGCTTACTGTAAGAGAACTACAGCCTGGCAGCCAGGGACCCAGACATCCTCCATTCCCCAGGCTCCCTTGCTATCAGGGGTAACCATGTGCCTAGAACATCACCTAACGGAGGCGAGGGAGAGGCCTGTGTGCCATTCCAGGCTAAGCCTAAAAGATGGCGGCTCTGCCTTCTTCTTACTTCCCTCTTCTTGTGAGCTGGAACTGGGTAACCCTGGAGCCCAGCTTTGGCCATACAGGTGAA
Organism: Ctenodactylus gundi; assembly: GCA_004027205.1. NCBI lineage: Eukaryota > Metazoa > Chordata > Mammalia > Rodentia > Ctenodactylidae > Ctenodactylus > Ctenodactylus gundi. The sequence continues at coordinate 128,921 of PVKB01000870.1, forward strand.
GATAATGCTTCAATGTGTCTAAGCAAATGAATGAAAAGAAGAACAAATGAATGAATTTCTTTCACTGATACACTTTCACTCCACGCTTGAAAAATCGGGGAAGGCTACCCAAAACCAAGATAAACTACAGAATCTCTGCCCAGCATGAACTACAGTAGAAGAAAAAACAAGCACCATTTGTAAGATGAATCAAGGCAGTCATCACACAGATCCAGGGCAGTACAAACGGTTGCACCTGGGAAACATTCATACACTTGATTTAACGAAGAGCTAAAGTTATTGACAAAACACTCCGTAAACTATTGATGCTGCATACAGTATGACCACATACCAGAATTCAGCTACTCCTCACAAGGGGGTAAAAAAATCTAATATTAGAAGTTTAAAAAAAAATCAAGGCATCAGCAGGTCTTAACCAAAACCAAACCAAGCAAACAAAAAGTGAGAGAAACAAGGAATTGTCACCACCAGAAACTCAAATGTCCTCTTTCCCCCAAAAGCAGAAATAGCAGATAGGCCACGAACAACATGAGTCCAGGCAGGGAAGTATGGCCTCGGCGAGAGAAACAGACACAGCCATCAAATGAAGCTATTACAGAAAACAAGATGCCGTTAGACCCAAGGGCTATTTTATTTTTCCTAAAGCATAAAGGCAAGCACTGCATAATCTCTGCCATCAAACAGTTGCATCAACAACATCCAGGTGGATGACTCGGATTCCAACAGCAGTCACCATTCTCTCAAAGTTCGGTATCCGGTGAACGTCTGCAACTGATTTCCTACATGTTTACAAATTTCCTTCTTACTGAGCCTTCAGGTCCCACTCTGAAAATATGCCTGTTCTTCGCTGTACATAACAAAGTATTCTGTGTACAGCTGTTGCCTGCATCACTGCCCCTAGGCCCTGCGAGACTCCCCTGTGGATACTTACCAAACAGAACTTCAAGTATTGGCTGCAGCCTGAGCTCTGGGCAAAGATCAGCTGTGAGATCGCAGAGTTTCTTTATTAAAGAACAAATCATGCTGGAGTAACTTGATTGCTTTTTGGATCAGCGTGTGAAATGAGGGGGCTTAGCAAATGTAGCCAAGCCCAGTATCTGGGGTGTTTAGTGAGGTATTTAACAAAGCACTCAGGATGTTATGCAGGAAGACTGAGATGTTTGGCCACAGGTAGAGAGGAATGAGAAGGTGAGCACAATTCCCATGGGTGCAGAAAGCAAAATACCCTGCTCCTGCCACCATCCAGAAAAATCCACCTTGTCACATTCGTGTGCACATCTTTGGTTAGAGGTCAGCTGGACATGGATAGGTGATCCTGTGTTCAGGTAGCTGGGGCCACATTCATGGAGCTCTGGCAGAACATACCTGTTGCAGGACCTTCTTCCCCCTGGTGTTTCTGCCTTTGGCATGGCCACTCCCCCCAACAGGAATTATGAAAAAGCAAAACGCCTGGGTGAAATTCAGGGCACATGCCCAGCACAGCTCCACTATTACAATGGACCTTCCCTGTCTCCTTTCTTCTACACTGTTCTGGATGGAATCTAGTCTTGCAAATTTGCTGGCTCTGCTCCACCACTGTGGGTTGTGGGAAGAAGTATTGGAGGGACAGACGAAGGACGGTGGGGAAAAAGAGAAGACCACTTATTTTTATTTCTAGTCATGGAGGTCACTAACAAACCCATCCACACTTCATGACTTCATGAAAGGAGAGGTTCAAGAGACCCAGGGATCCCGCAATCTGCCCTGGATGTGGTAACTGACAAGGTTTTGGGTTGATGTCCTTGAGGCAGGATGGAACGAGTCCTGTTTAGCAGAAGAGGAGTACGCCATGCAATGTTCTATCACGTCCAGAGCAGCTGACTGTGCAGGTGGAGGCTCCAAGTTGCCCAACCATAATGCCTTCTCCTCTTTCTCTATGGCAATAAAACTGAAGCCTGGCTCATTCTGGACAGCACACGCCAGTTCCTAGCATTTCTCGCCACGGGGCCTCCTCTATGAGAGGCAGGCTAGAATGATGGCAACACACTCGGGGGGGAGGATGGAATTGTAGGCAGCCTCCTCCACGCTCTTTCATTCCCCGAGGGCCACGATACAGATGGTTGGCCAGTCGTGGCTCAGTTTACACTACAGATAAAGTGCGCTCGGTTTAGGAACTGGCAAGGCCCCACACTAGTCCCAAACCCAGGCTGATAAGAAGGAGATAAGGAAGCTGCGTTCTTTGGCCACACTTTTGGGTCTCTCTGTTGTTGAGCACGTCACCCTATTGGGGTCTTGATCAGCCAGTCCAGCCTGCTGTGCATCAGTCTGAAAGGGACCTTGTCTTCGACTTAGCCTTGAGATTATTTCCTGGGCTTTCCAGCGCATGTCATTTCATGTTTGCACCATCTGCGTTCCTCTTCTTTGTGTGTAATGCTTACTGATCCCAGAAACACAGTTAAGCTCATTTAATCCTGGTTTTCTTACCTGTTGACTATGACTATGGGTGATGCAGTCAATAGGAGACTGATATCCATAAATTAGCTAATTTAACTGAACACTAGGAACATTCTGAGTGCTTTCTAAAAGCTTTTGCTTGCAAACAATAATACCAATAAATTTTATCAGCTGAAAAACCGAAGCACAAAGAGGTTAAAATACCTTGTCCAAAATCACATCAGGGGCAAGTGCGTTGCCTAACCAGGGATAAAAGGTAACGTACCTGGAGTCGCCTCAAAAGCCCATACATCACGCATCAGTGTGATCTCTAAGTCCACAACTACTGAAGGACCTTATGAACACGTGAAATCTGAACATGGAAGCACAGGGTCTGAAGAGCTCTAACGTCACAGCCACGGTCTTTGGTCTTCTTTGACCAACTGGCCCCTCAGAAGCTAAATGGGAATTAGTCTCTTGCTAGTGGCCAAAGTCTGGGAGACCTGCCTGGCATATTTCTATCACCCCCTGCACCCATCAGAAGCAATTTTAGCAGTCACCAGGGCTGGGTTCTTAGGAAGATAGGCCCAGAGAACCCCTGAAATGTTCCCAGTTACCCTGGGTTCCTACCTCTTCAGTTCTTTCCTCTGCATCATCAATGAAGTGTGTCCCTACAGAGCTCTGTGTCTTGGCTGTTATTTCTTATCCTCTCCTATTCTGATACTTCCCCCTTCAATCACTTCCTCCCACCAGCTCAAAAGACCACTGGAAACAGACTTCCTGCTACATCCCTGCATCACAAGCCTTTTGCTTCTCTCGGCTGGCTCCCCCACAGCATCCTACCATTAAGGCTCCCCCTGACTAATTCCCACTTTCCAGAATCCCTTGGGTAGAAGTTCAAGGGAGAGTTGGTAGCCACTCTTTTGACTTCAGGTATTAGGAACAAATTTGCATATGAAAAGGCAGGTTTTGAACACAGTACATCACAAACCGCGTGGTATTTTTCATCAGCTCACCTCTCTTTCCTTCCTCAGCTAGCTTTAATCTCTTCGTTTCTGCGACTTCATGCTGCTGTCCACCCACTACCACCCCTAGAGCTTCCAGCCAGCTCTATACACTGGCACTTGCTGCTGAAGCAGAGTGACCCCTGGGGGCAAAAGGGATTTCTCAGCTAACTGGGCATTTATTACCCTACCAGGACCATCCCTCATGGGGAACAATGCAACCCACCCACAGTACATTAGTCAGCTTTCTGTTGCTGTAACAGACACCTGGGATATCAAATCATAAAAAGAAAAGGTTCATTGTGGCTCACACTTTTGGAGTTTTGTTCCACATGGACTGATTTCAGTGACTCTGAACCAGTGGCAAGAGCGCCACCATGGCAGAGGCACGTGGTGGTACAAAGCTGCTTACCTCACAGACAGGGAAGTAAAACACAAGGAAGAGACCCGGGGCTCACAATCCCTTTCACGCACATACCTCTGAGTGACCTAGGCCTTGCAGTAGGCTTTCCCTTCCACTGCCTCCTAGTACCACCACAGGCTGGGGCCAAGGCTTGGACACAAGGTCCTTAGGGAGGCACTTGTCTAAGCCACAGCACAAGGGTTCCCAGGAAAGCACTCCTATTCTCATGGAGGACTGTGATCCTGACTTCCACCCTCCATCCTCCTTTCCAGAAGTAGAAAAGTCTGAAGAAATTATGCATTTGGCCTTTTGTACAGAGACCCTTCCAGGCCCTGCCTACCCGTGGTGCCGCCTCTAGACACACCGGAAGCTCTACTCTCTTTAGGCAGCCCACCTTTTACTCGCTAGGCTCACCACACTTGCCTAGACCATCACTGAATGGAATAGACCAACAGAAGCAGTTTATCCCTGTGCTGGCTCCTACCGCAATTGTCAAGGGCCAACCCAACACGCTTGTCCTACGAGAAGCTCTCACAGCTTCTCTGTGCTGTGGGTAGTGTAAGGAGGGCAGGGAAGTGTATCCTGAGAAGACATATGACTCAGTGGGATAGGAAATCTAAAGAAGCAGGAAGTCCTGACTGACTTCCTGCCCTCCACGTGTCTGGGACATTCCCCCAGATCGTCTCTCAGTGTGGCCCCTCCCTGAATAGTTCCCACACAGTTTTTTGACTAATTCATGGTGGGGGACGATGAGATCACATTCGCCCATATACATACAACTACACAATCACAGGCACATCTCGCACACAACCACAAAATCACACTGCACACTCACATTCATGCACTGTTACACACATAATCTTATCTACACCCACAACCGCACACACAACTGTACAGTTATACACAATATCACACACTACTAGAGACAATCATACACATGACCAGAAGCACATAATCACACTAACACCCATAACTCTACTCATAGTCACACAGATTCCCACACACATCCAACACAACCTCATCCATAATGACACATAAGAACATGACAATCACATTCACTATCCCACTCACGGAGTCAGAGATGCCGTAAGGCACTGATGCATCCCTGATCACATCCCACATGTAGAGCACAGCACTGTTCTGGGATGGGGACTCACCACACTTGTCAGTCAGAAGGCTTCCTCTCTCGGGAGGCCCTCAGAACCACAAAAGGGCCACTGTATACCTGCCGTGCTGGTAAATGACAATCACAGCTTACCACTGAACTCCAAGACAGCCTGCTGAATTTCATTTCTATGAAGAAGCCTCAAATTTCAAACATCGCCCCCCAGCCTACCTGGATTAATTTCTGCTGCTCCCCCCAACCCTGACCGCCACATCGTTTCTATAGCAACCTGCAGTCTCCATGTATGCTTGCTGCTGCTGCTGATGGCTGTAACCCTAAGTGTCTATGTGTGAAACAGCTGGATCACAAGAGGTCTTCTCTCCAGAACCTTAGCAGGGCCATTTGTGCTGGAAGTGGCAGCAGAACTGGCCCTGTCTCAGTGTTCTAGAGGCTGCCAAAATACTCAAGTCTCTCCCTCTTTTTCCCCCTCTCTCCTTCCCTCCCTCCATCCTTTTTCAAAAGTATATGCCCGTATGCCTTGGCAGGAAATGCTCACCTGTTCCAGATGCTTTCACCTATAGAGGCTGGATGGAAGTATCAAAAGTGAGTGAAGCAAAGATACAGTTTCAGTCTATGGATCTGTGAGTTTCTAGTCTTTGGACCTTGCACAAGGTTCCCACCAGCAAAAGACCTCGGGAGCTCCACAGCATATCGACCTGCAGTCTTCTTCATTTTCTAGTACTTTGTTGTCAAGAAATGAAACCTGGAAAAATTTGAATTCTTTCAAAAAAATTCAAAGCACAACCCTAAATTTAAGCTCCAGGTCCTCAAGGCCAAGATGAGGCAAAGGGGAGAAACCACCTACAGTCCACAGCTCTCTCTTATAGGAACTCTTTCCTGGAGGCTCTTTGTTTGCATTACCATCCATATATACCTGCTTGACACTGCCTTTGCAATCCACAGGGCACACCTAGTTTGCTGGAACTTTCATGGGATTTTGCAACAAATCTGGGAAGGTTTCTTGAAGCTGCCTTTGGCTGGAGGAAACAGGAAGAAGGAGACATTAATAAGGTCAACTAGAGGAAAAAGGAGGTTTCTGCTTCGCGTGACCAGGGGACAAAGAGTCTCCACCACAGCTCTCTGGCCAGCACCTCTGCAGAGCAGTGACTTACAGGAGGCACTGAACCTAGCACAGCAGTTGCTCGTACTAGCTCATTAGGCCCGGCCAGAGCCGAGGGACCAGAGAGAAGTGGGGAACCAGAAAGTAAAACAAAGGTCAATGTACCGTCCCCTCTTAACACAACGGGGTTCTATCCAGCTGGGAATTCTGTTGCCCTAGAGAAGGTGTGGTTAATGGTCCTGAAGGTTGCAAAGCACCCGGCGGATAAGCAATTCCATCTGACTTCAGAATCCAAAGCTCCCCACACGAGCACTTGTCACTAGATTGCAGGCTCTCGGGAGGAACATTAATGAGGGTGTGGGCTGCCTTCTGGGGTCTGGTGTGGGGATCCCAGAAAGGTAATCCAGCTCTCCTTGGGAGGCTATGACACCAGAAATGGTAAGGCCCAAGACGAAGCTTAGGACTGGCTGCCAAGCGGCTCTGCTGGGGACTTCCTTTGGCTTCAGGCCTTGCAAAAAACCCTTTAAAAGTGTTTCCCTTGATTGACAGTGAAGGCTGCTTGTTTTCACTTCTGTATGAACATGCTGTGATTTCCTCTCCCCCCGTTGCACACAGGGTGCAGCAATCACAGTATGTTCTTGGAGCACAGGCAGATGGGGGAGGGACAACTGTGCTCCCTGTGTGCCACAACCCTTTCCTACCGCCCAAATTCTGACATTATCCATGCACATTTTAGAGGCAGCCATGCTTCCTGGCCAGCATGCCGGGAAATTATAACAAGAGCCTGATTTTCCTATAGACTGCGGCCTTAATGTTCAGACCTACAGCCACTGACTCAGAAAAAAACAAACAGTCCTGAACTAACAAAAAGGGAATAATTCTTCCCCATACAATTTTACCACAATTAAAGCTCTAAAAGGTCACTGGAACCACAATAATCTGGGCTTCCCATACAGGTGAGATCTTACACATCAACACTGAGGGTAACTTAAAGGTTTTCGTTGTTCATGACCAGAACAATTGAGGGAGCTATCTGGAAACAAGGTTAGAGAAGCATTCTGAGGACGCATTTGACTTCTGAAGAGAAAAGGCTTTCAGCAATTGCTGATACTCCACTGGCAAAGGAACAAGAGCAGTGGTTCTGTGCGATACATGTGCCCTGGGCGAGTCCAGCACTGCATGGGAACACGCAGGGTCAACGCTAGCTAGAAGCTCAGGCCTCAACTACGTAGTAGAGAGAAAAACGGCCCTCCAGGATATTCATACCCTCAGCGCTACACCTGTGACAATGTCACCTTTCACATGACAGGAATTTTGCGGAGAGGATCTAGGAAAGGTTGGGATGGGAGATCACCCCAGATGATGCGGAGGAACCCGCTGGAACAGCTGGGTTTGTATCAGTGCAGGCAGGTGGGGCAGGGGCAGGGAGAGCAGACGACGGGGTGGTGGTAGCAGACTAGACGCGGCACACTCTCAACGGAGAACAAGGGGCCGGGAGCCAAGGCTACAGGCAGCCACTAGAAACTCACAAGGCGAAGAAGTGAATTCTGCCCTGGAGTTCCCTGAAGAAATCAGACAGGACTTTAGCCCACTGGGACTTATTTTGGATTTCAGGCCTCTGGAGCTGTAAGAGAATAAATTTGTGTTGTTTTAATCCAGAGAATAAATTTGTGTTGTTTAAGTCTGTGGCAAACTGTCACTGCAGCAAGAGGAAATGAATACAGCATGTTACCTAATTCTCTGCGTCTCAGTTCCTTCCTCAGAAAAATAGAAATAACAAAGTCTACCTCAGATGAAGCTGTCAGGACAATTAAACATAATATAATATATGTAAATCACTGAGAATAGCATCTGGCACCCAGTAATTCTCAATAAATATTAGCTATGATTATTCTGATCCAACTGCTTTATTTTATAGGGAAGAACATTAAAGTCCAGACAGAGAATATAATGTACCAGAGGTCACAACGACACAAAGGACGAAATGTGGTCATTCCTAATTCATTATGATGAAAACGTGGCTCTCTCTTATATGTGGAAGAGTCATGGGAACTACAGAAGATTCAAGTGTTCTAGGTCATAGGAGGAAAGGGGATGTGGCACAGGAAGTACACTCAGCAGCTGCCATACCCAAAGAAGCCCACCTCTGAGATCAACTCACCCAGTGGTCACTTTCCATACATGAAAGACCTAGGCTCACTCCTTCCTGTCCTCCAAGCTTGCAATGAGCTCTGGCCCCTGGTTTTACTTGCAAACAATGCTGTTTGGCACGTGGTTTGACCCTAAGCCCATTTGTTAGTGTGAACCAATTCTCACTGAGCCTTCTCTGAGCCTTCTACCCCTCAGACTCCTGTGTTGGGTCTTGTCTTAGTAGTCTGTAAACTTTTGCCAAGACCTAGCAATTTCACTAGCTTTTACTTCCGTCAGTATCCTTGGGACTATGCCCACCGCTTATTCACCAGCCATCTTTGGTGTACAATGTTGCCTGCCACAGCTTCCAGTCCTTAGGTGTGACTCTCGCTGCCCCCTGAGCTGGAGCACCCTTTTTACCTGCCACCTTCTCTGCACCTGTGGTTTAGCCGCTCAGCTTTCCCAGGGACAACTGCACGACTGAGCGTATTGGCTGTCTCCGTCACCTTCCCACTGCGGGAGCAAAAGGCCAAACACCACAACTAAAACAAAGAAAAGCTTCTTTTGCCTCATGGATTTTATAGGACTCAGTGCAGAACTGGCTGGCTGTAAAGCAGAAAGCGTCTGCCTGGGAGGGCCTGGTGGAGGGTAGCCGGTCATTGGATGGCAGCCGAGAAGCAGAGGGAGGAGGGAGGAGCTGGGGACAAGAATACACGCTTCCAGACCATGCCTCCAATGACCCACCTTCAGCTCGGCGCCATGTCCTAACAGCACATTTGGCTACTGAGCTGGTCAATGGATGGATGTACCGGTGAAGACAGCAGCCTGTGTGATCCAACAGCCTTTCAAACACATAAGACTACGGGGCACATTTTGGATCTACACCATAATGCAGGCATTACTTTAACCTCATGATCACAGATCTCTACAGGGCCGCAGCCTTGTCAAGCCACCTCTCTGGTGGCTGATGTTTTTCTTCCTATTCTACGCCTTGAGGCAGGAGGCAGAGACACAAGGGTTATAGGTGCCTGGGGTAGCGCCCTTCAAGTTGTTCCCTGGGAGTTACCAGCACCAGCTGCGGTATCGTCAGTAATTAAAGCTTCCTCATCTGTTCTTCAAAAGGTGATGTAAATTAAAATATATAAAGATTTTGGAGAGGAGATTGCTGCAAAGTGAGCATTCTCCAAGCACAAGCAATTACTATTCTTTGGACACTCTTCGGCATTCTTCCCTCCCATCTGATGACCTCACCTTAGATACCCCCGAGAAAACAGAACGTGTCACTCCTTGGGAACATTCTTGTATCTAATCACCAGGATCATAAACCCACCAGCATCTCCTATTTCTCCTTGGCAGTACAAAGGAACCTGTCGTTCCTTATTTTGCTCAAGGCCAATCTCTCCCTAAATCAGGGGACAGTGAACCTCGGCTTCTGAAGTGCCTCAGTTCTCAGCCCTGAGCCCTCTTTTCTGCAGACTCCATATCCCCTTTCATTGCTCCCTAGATGCAGATGTCCCCCATACCTTTATCCATTCAGCTAGGATGCCACTGAGCACTGCACACATTTATCCATAGTACCCTGGAGACAGCTCCCTTTGAAAGTGATACATCCCAAAGGAAAGTCTTAATTTCCAGCATTCAATATGACTACCAATTACTCTTTCCTTTTTCATGAAGTGGCACCATCATAGTCCAATACCTGGGATTCACCATCAGGTCCTCCTTTTCTCTTCTCCCGTCATCAATCCATAAACAAGCCGATCTCCACTGACAGTCCCTCAACATCTACTTGGAAGTCCCTCCATTCTCCACATGCCCCCTGCTTCCACCGGCTCTAAGCCACTACACTTTTTCTGTTGCTCTGACCATTTTATGATCCCAGTTAGACTACCTCATCTCACTCTTGGTTCCCCTCAACCCGTTTTCCAAACAACAGCCAAAGAGCCCTTCAAAAATGTAAACATGCCCATGTCACGTCCTAGTGTTGGATTACACGGTGACTTCCTGTTTACCTCCCCACAGTATCCACAATTATGCCTGTCCCAGCCCTCAAAGTCTCCTTTCTCAATTCATGTCCCATGTCCCCTTCCTCTACTATACAGTAGTCACATCGGCCATCTGTCAGTTCCTAGAGCACAAAAATCTCTCTGCTTTCTCAGGGGCTTTGTGCAGGCTGCTCCTGCTGCCCAGAATGTTCTTTGCAGGTTTCCTTTTAATTCTAAGTCTCAACTTAAATACCACCTTCACAAGTGGCTTGCCCAGAATGTTCCAAAACATTCATTATGTAATTTATTACATCACTTTCTTTACTCATTATATCACCTTATTAACATTTACTACATCCATTTTATTTTCTTTATAGACATTCAGAATAATTTTCATTAATTTGGATTCCTTACTGGAAGATGAGCATGTTCGTAGCTTTCACCTGCACGGATTCAGAGCTACATGAGAACCAGGGTGCTAAATTTTGTTCCTTGTCTATCCCCAGTATCCAGCACGTACATTTAATTTTGGAGGCTCTCAATACATTAAAGTAGAATGAATGAGTGTTCACTGGTTTTGATCCTGCAGTTGTGACTGTGGTGCATGACGAGATAAACAATACTTGACTCTTAGTTTCATCTGTTGTCAACAGCAGAAAAACACAGCTATGAACAAACATATCTGTCCCACTTGGGAGTGATCCATGAGAGGCTAAAAACGAGCTTTCAGTCTCTTAATTGTTAATTTGTTTAATTAATTGTTTAATTTGTTAAACAGGCAAAAAGGAACAGCCTTGCAGGAAGGGGAAAGCCTGCCTGTAG
>PVKB01000870.1:140001-187679 GCA_004027205.1 Ctenodactylus gundi
GGTTCCCATCAAGTTCACACAGCTGGTAAGTGGCAGAACCCAGCCACCTGCACCAGCAGACTTCCCTTCTTTCTGTGTCACCTCCCCTGTGGGAGTGTCTGTGCCCTGGGTCTGGGTCTGAAGGCTTAAAGCCTTCAATGAAAGACAAAGGGAAAGAGGGGGACTAAGGGAGGTGGGGATGAAGGGAGGGAAGGGAGGGTAGGGGGAGGGACAAAAGGAGAGCGGGAAAGCCCTTGTCACTTTGACAAGAAATGTATGTGCACAAAATGCTCAACTCCATTATAAACCTTAAATTCTGCACTTGTACATATCAATAAAATGGGGGGGGGGGGGGATAAGCATGCTAGACTCGGTGTGGATGCCTAAGTTCTAGGTTTCCCAAGCCAGGTGCTCAGGAAAATGCTGATTGCTTCAATTTTCTCCCCAAATCTGTTATTTCCCCCATTCTTTCTTATCTCAGGAGAGGGACCACCAAAAGTGGAAAGTATTCTAACTCGATCCAAGGCAGCAGAAGTCCTTAGCCACACACATTCCTCGAATGTTACCTGGCAGGTCCTATAAGGTTCTGTTCAAATGTACCCCAAATCCACCTATTTCTTTTGCAATTCCGCTGGTCTAAGCCACCAGTGCTTTCTCCAGAACTGCTACTGAGGCTCCCTGGTTTCCACATTTTCCCACACTAAAATTCATTCTGCATAGAGCAATCGGGGAAAAGTTAGAAAAACATCCTGCCCCCTGCTTGACACTCCAAAGAGTTTTCCCTGCACTCAAGAATAAAATTACAGGCAAGACTACGAATCGCATCAGCACCGTGCTGCCTCATCTCCTCCCTCACATCCCCTCCATTCCTGCTGGGTATGAGTCTTCAAACTCCCTCTGTCCCCTCCCACTTTCGAGTCTGCTCCGTCTAACCCCTTCAACCAGAATCTCCTTCTCCATGATCTCTGCATGCCATTCGCTCCATAGCTGTTACCTAGACCCCAGTGTAAGCGTCACTGCCTGGACAGACTGAAGTGTGTCCCTCTCGGTTGCCTACGTAGAAGACCCAACTCGTGCTTCCTTGGAATGTGACTGCACTGGGAAATAAAGCAATTAAGGCGGTCACTGGAGTGACAGAAGGCTGGGGAGATGCTGGTCAAAGAAAACAAAATTCTCTTTAGTTTGGAAGAATGAACTTAACAGATCTACCATACAATGTGGTGACTGCACTGAATAATAATGTATCGTGTACTTGCGTATTGTCAAGGGTAGATTCTTTGTGTCCTCATCATAAAATTAAGCATATGAAGTAATGCACGTGATAATTAGCTTACCTTAGCCACTTTGCCACATATACATATCTCAAAACACTGTACTGTTCATAAATCTGTACGTTAATTTTACAATTTTTGAAATAGGTAATATAGACTGTTCCCTATTCCAGTCTGACAGATCTTTCTAAAGATACACACAGAGGAAAGGCCATGTGAGGACACATCAAAAAGGCAGCCAATCACAAGCCAAGATTCAATGGATACTGTCAGTGACAATTACCATTAACAAAACTGTATTATCTCAGAGATTTTTGTGTAAGTAGCTTTTAGCCACTCTTGTTACAAAACATAACTATATAAGATGACAGATATATTCATTTGCTTAAACCACAGCCACTGATCTACCATCTGTATGTATCCCATAAAATCATGTTGTAAATCTCAAACAGAAACAAGATTAAATTTTCTTTTTGATTGTACTGGAATTCAAGCCCAGGACTTACTTTCACACTGAGCTACATTCCCCGGCCCATTTCTTTATTTTTAATTATAAGGCAAGGTCTTGGACTAACAGGTGAACCTCCTGTGTCATCCTCCCAGAATGCTAGGATCATAGACCTGTGCCACTGGACTGGACCCACCTAATATTTTATTTTATTGCTTTATTGTTTTGTTTTGTTCTTGAGACAGGGTCTTGCTCTGTAGCTCAGGCTGGCCTTGAACTCAGGCCAATCCTCCTGCCTCACTCTCGAGTGCTGGGATTATATGTGTGTACCACCACGTCCTTATGCTGTGCTGGAGAATCAAATTCTAGTACTTAGTGCTTGACTGAGCTTTTAAAATTAAAAAATCTTTACATTCAGTGCCTTTGAATTAATTGTAATTTTTTAATAATATGACTAAATTAATATGATTAAAATTAAAATGAGAGAGAGAAAAAAACAGCCTTCAGCAAACCAAGGAGAGGCCTCAGAGAAAACCAAGCCTGCCAGGGCCCTGGTGACAGATCTCTAGCCTCCAGAAGGGTGGGGAAATACATTTCTGCGGCTTGAGCTGCCTAGGTCCTAGTGCTCTGTGAGAGGGTCTGAGCAGACTGGCTGAGTCCACAGCAGCCACTAGGAGGCCTGGTGCAGCCTTCACGGGCATTCTGTGGGTGGGATGCAGGAGCCTCGCCCCTTTGTCCTGTTTGTTTATTTATTACTTTCTCTCCCTACGTGATGATTCCATGGACAAGGTATCTGTTCACTGCTCCCCCACACGACAGTGCAGGTCACATGCAAGTTCCTTAATAACCAGCACCCAGATGAAGGAATGAATGATGGGATCTCCTCCCCGGTTTAACTCTAAAGAAAATTAGAGACAGGAAAGAAAGGGGAGTCACCAGCAGAATAAAAATAAGCTGGATATCTTCCAAGTCAGTGGAGAACAAAAGAGGAAATACTAGGAAAAGAGCGCAAACATCAAGGAAAAATGTATCTATGGGTAGCAAAGAATAAGATTTTTAAAAATACAGGAACCAAGTATAAGAGTTGCCAAAGACAAGCAAAGGCTTAGCATCCACTGCCACAAAATCCTCTCACACAGCAACACAAAACAATATGTCACCATAAACTATGGGAAAGAAGCCTATCTAAAGTATGATGCTACGAAAAGATTAGCTATCGGGATGAGCAAAAGGGTAGGAGGAAAGCCCCAACAAGCACAGTTATTGCTGAGCCTGGGCAACCGGATGTGTTCGTGAGACCCTGTCTCAAAAATCAAAAAAATAGAAAGGGGATTCGGCTCAGTGTGAAGGCCCTGGGCTGAATTCCCAGTACCACAAAAACATACATTAACATTCACGTATAAATATATGCATAAATTCTCACCAATGTACATACACATACAGAAAGAGACTTTGGAGACGAAAGAGTGCATCATCCATACTAGGTATGTTAAACCCAAAGAACTCTCACATAGTGGTATCTGAAAAGCAAGTATGCATTTAAATTATTTTGAAAATTAGCTAACCAATGCAAAGTTGCCAATATTTAATTGTACTGGCCTATAAAACCACCAATTTCTTGTGTGTATAGTGCAAGAAAATCAATTGCCATCACAGTGGGGAAAAAGTGACACCACTCTGTCAACTTTAATGAAATGAACAAAAAAAAGGCCTGAAAACATTTTAGTAACACAATTACCACACTTTCTTTTACTCATTACATATCAATTACATTGTAATTTTTAAATGCTCACATTGTCATCACACAAAGAGATTATTTCACATGCAATTCATACACAGATGCAAAAAATGGAAAATTTCCATAATTGGACATAATATAGTTCCCACTCCATTTAAAATGAAATAAAATTAGACTTTAATCTCAAAAAATAAACAAATAGGCAAGCTAATTGAATTTTAGAAAATCTTTACTGAATAATCTTCAGGTAAACATATAATTTAAAAGAGCAACCATGGGTATTTAGAATAGTACAATACCAAGAAGTTACATATAAGAACTTTTAGGATTCAGTCATAGCTATTTCTAGAGAAAAACAGCTTTAAGTTCTCCTATAATTAGGGGGAAACAATAAAACTAAAATAATTAGGAAGCCAACTTTAGTATGTTCTAAGAAACAACTAATTAAATATCTGGCAACTCCAGTTAAAAGTGAGACAAAGTGCAAGTACTTAGCTATACAAAAGAAAAAAGGTATATAATCGCTGATCCAGAAGAGCTATTTTTAAATAATAAGAGGCTGTCTGCAGCTCTATGCCAATAAACTCAGCAGAATCAAATGATTTTCTTAGGAAAGATAAATTGCCAAAATTAACTCATGAGCAAACAGAAAACCTAAAAGTTGCAATAATCATGGAACAGATTTAAAATGTTGGTAAGATATATACATATATATATATATATATGTATATATATATATATGTATACATATAAGTCTATATGTATGTATATTATATTGTAAAACATCCTTACTCGATGCAATCTCACGGGTGTGAGGCTTCAAAATTTCCCACACCGAACATGAGGAAGTGGTGGTAAGGAAGATGGAAAATGAAAAACCAAAAACAAAACATTCCTTTCCAATTCATTTTTCAAAGCCAACTCAATCTTGATCTCAAATCTTTAGACAAATGACACTTAAAAATAATGACAAAAAGTTTAACTCATGGATATTGATACATCTATTCTAAATAAAATACAAAAAATTATAATTCAGTATTATTCCAATAGAATGACAAACTTTTGCCAAAGTTCATTTTATATTCTAAACATGAAGCATCTGTCCAGGTTAATCCAGCATCACAGTAAAAGGACAGAGAAACAAATAAGTAATTTAAGCAGACAACCCCCCCCCCCCCAGAGGGGCAGTAGATGGTATCCTATTCAACACCCACCCTTAGTTTAAAATTTAATGTTAGTGAATCTTTATCAGATGAAAATATAACAACAACAAAAAAACCACTTGCAGTTTTACTGTTTGAAAAACTAAGTGTTAAATGTTTTCTGATACCTACTAATCCTCAGTGAAGACCCATTACAAACAAACAGTCTCTTTCCAAAAAAAAACGAATCAGGAACAGAGCTGTTGCCACTCCAGTTAGCCGGGGCACCCTGAGGCCGACTATCTTTACCCTTTATCTGCCTTATTTTGGAGGGAGAGCTGAGTAGCTGACTGAACCAGAAAAAGAAATACAGGTGAGAGTACTTAAATAAAAAATAAAAAAGACAAGATTTCTAGTCGGCAAGAACAGAGACCAAGAAAATCACAGAAGGAAACAGTGAAACCAGTAAGAATTTTCAGTGAGGTTGATGATTACAGAACTTCTGCACAAAAATCAATGTGGTTTTGTTTTATTTGGCTTAATTTGACATACTGGGAACCGAGCGCAGAGCCTTGTGCATGCTAGACAAACCTCTAGCACTGAGCAGCATGCCAGCCCTGAAAATTAATCTTTTAATATCAGCAATAATTAATTGTGGAATGGGACGAAAAGCAGTGGTCTTTTTCATAATAATGGAAAATTATATAAAATACTTAGTATTTTACCAAACAATGTGAGAAGCTGCATGAATCAAGCATAGTATATTTACTAAAGGGCAGAATGCTTGTTTCTGGACAAGAATACTTGGTATTATAATATAAAGTACTCTAAAAATAATCTATCTCATAAAAATGCATTCCAAAATAACAGCTAGCTCTACTGCATGTTATTTGGACCAAAGAGTTCCAAAGTTTATTTTAAAAATAAAAGTAAAACTGTAAGGAAAATTAGGCATTCTTCTATACGGCTCATGAACTGCATGAGTGAACAGAAACAACATGGAAGGAAATTTAGCAGTTTAGATTAAAAGCCACTAAAAATGTATATAGTCTTTGACTCAGGCATGAGAGATTTAGAAATTTATTCTAAAAAGAAACTAGTCAGGTATGCACACATTTTTGTCCAAGTTATTTAATGTAGCATTGTTTTTAAGAGTGAAAAATAGAGGAGTATCTTCTATCACCGAGAGCAAGGTACAGGTTGAATAAATTATGCCGCAGCACTGACAGCTCATCCGGCAAGCGGCAGAGAGAATCTTGTAACCGGCTGGGTATCTGGTGAGATTAAGGAAGTGCTGATAAATTCTTTAAGGGAGATAATAGCATTGCGGATGTTTTCTTTAAGAGACCTTTTCTTTTGGAGATGCAACCTTAACTAGTCACAGATGATATTATGTGATGTCAGGAATCTGTTTCAAAATAATCTGGGTCCAAGTGTTACCCGTGTAATTGAAGGAGGGGCGGGGCAAAGGATGGATAACCGGATTAGCTTTGGGTTGACAATCTGGGGAGTTGAGTGACAGTACATCACACCTATTCTCCTCTCTGTTCTTGTCATATGTTCAAACGTTTTCCACAGCAAAGTAAGAAGAGGTTGCTACAGGTATTCATTACAATGTAAAGACGTTTATGAAGTATTAAGTTAAAAAGAACAAATTTTAAAGCATTGCATAAAGTAGAAACCTCATCCTAAAAATGTAAATACCTATGTAAATAAGGTCCAGATATCAACCTGTGACTTTGGGTGAGATGATGAACATCTGTTAGGTGAGCTGTGTCTTTCCTCCGACCAGTAAACCTGTTTCCTCTTCTCAGTCACCCTGGTAAATACTCCAAAATTCCTTACGAATGCTGCTGCCAGGGCTGGATACGGAGGTCTACATCTGACAGTTTCCCAACTGGTGTCAGTTAAATAAGTCAATGAATTTTGACATTCATAAAAACTACCGGGGAAGGAGGTATCCTATGGATTTGAGTAGATCTTTCACCCCATGCAAGAGTCTCCCCTGAGCTGGGATCTGGGGCCTTTGGGGGAAAATAAAATTGGTCTCTGTGGGAGGAAAACAAATCTCCCCCTGGCTCCCCAGCATCATTTCTTTTTCAGTGACAGGATTTTCTTTGGATTCCCTCCAGCCACATCCAGATGCCGGACGTCAGTAAAGGGCAGAATGAATGAGAGTCGACCTAGAGGTAGAAGGCAGGAGCTATGGCCCAGGGAGAGCGGAAGACTTTTGAGGCAGATGAAGGAAAGCCCTGCATTCCGGGCAAGTGGCATTTTGGCAAGACTTAGGGGACAGACAGCAAGGTCTCTCCACATGCTCACAGGAAACAGGGAAATGCCTAGCACAGAGAGTAGCAAAGCCCAAGGCACAGGATTAACTGTGCCCTTTCACGCTGTTCCCAGTCTTCATCAGAGAGTGCACACACAGCCCAGGTCCTTGATCAGGTCTGGTCTGTGGGGTGTGCATGAACAGGAAATGGCATGTGGGAGAAGGGTGTTGGCCACCAGAAAACACCCTCCTCCCTGTCAGAGGCACACTTGTTCCTTCTGGGACTAAGAGCTGACTCGAGGCCGCGCCACGTGTGTGGGGCCTTCCCTCCACCTGGATGTAAGGAACACACAACTTCTGCCACCAACGTTTTTGCACAACTTTTGCTCGCCTTCTCGTGATCACATCGCTTCACTGTCCCTGCAGTTCTATCGAGTAGCAAGCAGCCACTTTGCCGCCACCCTATTGAGAGTCTTCAGCATGGCTTTTCACAGTGAGCACAGTCCTTCCACTGCACGTGCCCAGCAAGGGGCCAGGAGAAGAATCCTGCCTCTTCGATGCTCTGTTCAAATGAAATTCTCACTGAATGTCTATACTGCATTAAGCTGAATTAATTCCTCAGGCAAAGGCACCTGAGTTATCAGCCAGAATCACTTTTTACATCATTATTTCAAAGAAAGAAATGACTTTTCTCTCTTTTTTAAGACATAAGCTTTCTCAGCTACAAGGGAAGTTTGCTCCTCTCAGGACTGAGGGGTGGCAGGATGTATCCCCCCGATGTGCCATTTGCAACAAGCTGAAGAGAGGGAAGAGAACACAGCAACTCCTGAAAAAAATCACACGACACCTCCGAGTTTCAGGATGAGGAATCTGTCCCGTCTGTCTGACACACCAAATGGGATGTGCAAATCTCAACCCAGCTCAGACTAACAGCGCATCTGATGTTCCACAGATCAAACTGAACCAGCAGACAGACATCCTGACTGGAACCTTATCTGAGAAGAGTTACCTCTGACACACTGTTATGTTTTAGATCTAAAAGTTCCCCCCAAAGGATATAGGTTCAGAGGTGGGGCAGGTCATGGGAGGTGTGACCTGGAAGGGCAGATTCTTGTCCCCAAGTCTTCCCCTCTCTCTGCTTCCTGCCTGATATGGGATGAGTGGCTGTCCTCCACCATGCCGTTCTGCCTTGTAACCAGCAGAATCTGAACTGAACCCCCTAGAAACTGTAACCCAACTAAACCTCTCTTTCTTTAAGTTGCAGTGTCAAATATTTTGTTCTAACAACAGGAAAGTGACTAATACGGGTGTGATGTGTAGTTCAGTATCAATTAAAATACAAATGCCACCAATATGTTCTGAGATGCTGTCCCTTGACAACTTCTTATTGGTGAAATACCACACATGAGAGTGAAAGGGCACCATGGTCATTGTGCTGAGCCGAGCAGCCGGCTGGTCTTAGGAAGCTCAGATGAGAAACCAAAGCCCTCAGGCCACCCAGGGTAGCATCACTCAGTGACCATGTCTACTGTGGTAGAAAGAAATAAGAGCTGGAGAGATCTGATCTGAAGAGGAAATTCCTTTCGTCTCTGTACCCGCCTCCTCCCAAGAGGAAGAAGATACTTATCCCATAACTTCTGTCAAGTGTCAAGTTTATCATGTCAGTGACAATGTAAAGTACCATGGAAGAATAACTCAGAATTAATGCCGTTATTAAGGAAGACAGTGAATTTCAATGAACATCCAAATCATGTTATTATAGAGAGATTTGCCAAAGTAAGCACATAACCAAGGATACTTCTCGGAGAGGAAGTCTGACATGAACACATACGCAGGGAGAAGAAAGTACATCCGAGAGATGGAGAAGACACAGAGTCGTCCAGCCAATAGTCGATCTGTTCACTTCTTTACTAACAAAACCCACATCATTCAGGTCAACAATACACCCAGCTAAATAAGGGCCACTGGCATTGCCTCTTCCTCGTTCCTGTTGACTGGCATACAGATACAAAGGCTGGAGCTAGGGCAGCCATTTTATAATCATAAAGTAAAAATTGTCAGTAAGGAAGAGAGTGTTCTAAGGCAGGGGAGATGGGGAACATCTGATGTTCTGAAGGCATTTCTGAGCAGCTGAGCCAGTTCTGTCATGACCCCTACCTTTTGCACTGCCGATTTGGTAAGAAAATTAATTTTTCTTTGTTTAAGCCACACTTGTCCAGTTTTCTTTTACTTGGAATGGATCATTACCTCAAATAATCAAAACGACTTTTCCCCACTCTATACCTGGTAAAGAAGGTTGTGTATGTGTATATGTGTGTTCAAACATGTGTGCACTTAGTCCCTTTGTGTGATTTCAATATGTATCGGTATTTCTGCAAAATACAGGAACTTCCGAATGAGCGAGTACGTAAGTAAGGAAAACTTATGAGAACTAAAACTGAGGAACGACAACTCACCGAAAAACTCAACAAAATTAAAGTGCAAACTACATAAGGTTGCAGCTCAAGAATTCTACAATGGCTTTCCATCATGCCTCCTTCATTCACAGCAGTAAAAATATAAGAGGTGAGTTCCAGTAATATGCGAAATTACTTAACATCTACGCATTCAACTCACGTGCACTGAGCTCACGACGAGTCTAAGGTTATGGCTTTGTGTCATTTCTGATTTCACCACTTCGTGTAACTAGCTTATTTTTCTTTATTCAGATTCAAAAGAACAGAAAACTCAATAAGAAATCAACAGAAAACCAGAAGGGCTGGAGATTACAGTGGTTAGCAATTATTCAACGTGAAACTTTAGACTTACTGGATTTTAATTCTGTAGTAAACAACCAAGGAGATAAGCTGTAAAATGAGTGGATAGGAAAAAAGAAAGAAAAACAGATCTTAAATCTAAGCTCAAGTTAAAAATCTTGAGTTTAACACCTACTGGCTGTGTGACAGCAGACAGATTATTTAAATCTTCTGAATCTCCATATAAGATGACCAATCAAATTGAAATGATTACTTCTTTCTCGATACACATTATAATGAACTGAAACATTTATAACTACAGAATATACATCCGTATATTTACTTGCACAGAGTGTATATAAAAGCATTAATTTTATTATACACATTGATTAAAAGGACAGTAATTATTATTATTCATGTAGAGACACTTAACAGAGTTCAATAACCTTGAGAAGCAGAAGATATTATCTTCAGTTCTCAAATGAAAGCCTGAAGGTTCAGTTGATTTTTTTGAATGTAAAATTGTGTCATTTCAGCTAGCCGAAGTCACCTTGGCTTTGTGTGAGTTACATTTAAAGAATGCTCTGTGATCAAAAATTACAGCAATTATTTTCAAGTGCTTTTTAGATACGCTTGATTATTTTTTAAAAGACAGCCTGAATACTCCATAACTATGAAAAAATTAACTTTGTTCTTTAAATTTTTCCTATAAAAGAGTAAACAACAACAAAAACTCAGCTTTGATGACTTCATTGGCCAATTTTAAAAATTTTTTTTCTGCAAAACTGGGAGGATTCACTCGTTTTTTATGGCTGAGTAAAATTCTATTATGAATGACTCTGAGTCATTTGTAGAAAAAAGGATGGATCTCGAAACCATAATGTTAAGCAAAGTAAGTCAGAGAAAGTTAAATATTGCATGGTTTCTCTTATACGGGAAATTCAGTTAAAATGAATCAAACGCAAAATAAAAGCAAACTTTCTAGTGCAGGAGAAGAGTAGTAAGAAAATGAAGACAGGATTGAAAATGATCAAGATCTGTGTGTGTGCGCGTTTGTGCATGTGTTTCAACTCCCTGAAACAAATGTAAATATCATGTATTACAAAAATAAAAAATGAGAGGAAATAATTCTCAGCACATTGTGTAGGATCAGCATTATTCTAACAACAAAAAAGATAAGAAAATGGATCTACAGTGAATGTATTTTATGAATATAGATAGAAAAATCTCAACGAAATTTTAGCCATTGAATCCAAACAGAGTATAAACATGGCAAGACATTATGACCATGGAAGGTTTGTCTCAGTAATGCAAGGTTAGTTTAATATTTGAAACCAGTCAGTGTACTTTACCATGTTCATAAACTCAAAGAGAGAGACAGAAAAAAGAGGAGGGGGAGAGAGAGAGAAAATCAGAAATAAAATTTTTACCATTTCGCTTTAATAGCATGCAAGAACTTCTAATCAGTGCAGTAAAGCAAGAAAAAGCAATAGAGGCATCTAGATATAAAAGTAAAAAGTGAAACTAGATTTATTTGCAGATGATAAAACTATGTATGTAGAAAATCCTAAAAAATCTATGAAAAAGCTAATAAACTGAATAAGGGGAATTTGTGAGTTAGCAGGTTACAAGATCATGATAGAAAGTTAATCATATTTTTGTATACTAGCAATAGTCAGAAATTGAAATGATCAGCTGATTTCAGAAGGTCAGTATGAATGCCATGCATACAATGCTCTTACTATAGTGTTTTCGTCAAATATTCCCTTTGAGCCACTCCTGGCATACAAACTCTCCTTATTCTGTTTCCAATCCTCCTCTCCAACTCTCTCTACTAATACCCGCCCTTTCGTGAGCATGTTACCTCCAAAGGGCAGGTGCATTCCCTGTTCTATGAAGCTCTATGCTCCCACTGTGATGGCTCTCTTTAATTCACTTCACTCCTATGTTGGCCCATCTCTCCCCAGCTTCCTGACCATCCAAGTCTTATCTACCTTCAAGGTCATATTCAGTATCCAGGCTGCCAACTTGGACCATTCCAGCCTCTGGCACAATGCCTGGCAGGCAGCAGGCCCTTAATAAGTTCCAGAGAATTAATACACTTGCAGTATATTGTTATTTACATGGATGCACACATAACAATCCTTATCTGTACCCGTCAATTCACGCTGGTTCATGCACTGTACTACAACCTCTCTCTCAACACCTCAGCTCAGTTCTTCTTCAAATGAACATTTCAGAATCCAAGTCTTGTTAACATTTTTAATTTTGGACTATTTAATTGTTCCTGTGCCCAGTCAAACTCGAAGTTCTCCATGGACAGAGATGCCCCGTTGGCTCCGTTCATTTACTCAACATTTTCCAAAATGCCTAAAAAAGAGGGAGCAGTCCACAAATGCAACAGCTGACGGATAATCAGCTAAAGGATCTCAACCTGCCTGCAGCAACATTTAATCATATCTATCAAATTTTTAAAAATGAAAGAAGTTGCCAGGTGCTTAAATAAAACCTTTATACATAGTAACAACTTCGACAGAAACGCTACAGAGGCCTGTCCAGTCAGTAGCTCACATTGACAAATGTGTATATAGAAATAGGTCCCTCCCTTTCTTAGGGAACAACAATTCTGTAGCCAGCAAGCCCTTCAGACTCACTCAAGCCCACAGGTCAAGGCTGCTGGCCAGCCTCAGCTAAACCCTCATCTTCATCACTGTCAAAGTCATCATGAGCTTCTTTTACAGGAAAAAAAAAAAAAACCCTAAAGAACCAGGTGCTTGCCCAGAGCAGCCCTGAGAGCAAAAGCCTTTTAATGAAAACTGAAAATTCAGGTCATTATCTTGACCTGGTGTCTCTCACTATTTTTTTTTTCTCTTCTTGGTCAATCTTAAGACCGTGAATGAAAAATAATAGTTGGCTCAGACACAACACCTGGCCAGGGAAGTCATGGGAACCTATCTTACGAGCTCTTAAAACCATTGCAGGCACTGACATAACAAACTGACCTTGAGCAAGCTACTTGGCCTTTCTAAGCTTCACCTATCTGTGATTAGGGAGACTCAAGCTGTACTGACCTCTTAGGAAGCGGGCCCGCACAGACCAGGAGAAAGTACAGCGCTTCCTGTCTTGAAGGGTAAGGAAACACGCCACGCAGATTGTTGTACCTTCCTGATGCTAACTTCATAATGATAACGCTAAGGGGTGCACCAGGGCACATCAATCATGGACCACGACGCGGCTGTGGCTCTCCGTCTGACGTTTAGTATCCCCACCGGGTCTCAACACACAAACGCCGATATTCTCACATAAGATGAAACGTCTTTGTTCAAGATGACCTGGCTCACTCACTTTGTCCACGAGGATGATGCTTCTCCAGCTGCTCCGCAGCCTGAGCTCCCACCCGGCCCTGTCATGTTCAAATGACTGCACATGTGTGCGGTGGCTGCTCTACAGGAAGGTCGCAGGCTCAGACCCCAAATAGCTCACTCTGTAAAGGGTCTCACAGCAAGCATAAGACTTTGCCATCTGTTATGGTCTGGATTGAAAGTGTCCCCCAAAAGCCTCATGTATTTAGATGTGGTGGGATATCTTTGAAGCCATGTGCTGTTGGGAGGTGGGGCCTGGCTGAAAGACGCAGATGCCTGGGGCTTACCCAGAAGGGGTTTAACGCTGAGGCTTGACCCGGCAGGGGCGTATCCCTGGGAGATGACCTAGAAGGGTATATGCTAGCTCTGCTCATTAGGACTTGACTTCCTGCCCGTGGTGCCATGAAGAGCTTCTCCACCTCCATTATCACCATGTGATTTCACCACCACTGGCTGCCCATGGACTGTGACCTACTAAAACTATGCACTAAAATAAATCCTTCCTCCCCTAAACTGTGGATGTCAGGTGTCCTGTGAAAAAGTCACTAAGACACCATCTTGGCTTCTTTCTGTGGACAAGAAGAGGCTGTTTCTCCAGTAAAAGGAACCCCCACCACACCATGGTAAAGTAGCTCCAAACTCCACGCCAGCATGTTCCCAACCCCAACTATTTGGCTGGCAGTGTCTCCTGGCGACCTCAGCCACCCAGTTCCACCCTGCTGCCCTGTCAGTCTCCTTGGAGGCCCCATTTTCTTTCATCGCATTTTACAGGAAAAGAAATACCACATTTATTAAAGTGCAGGCTTATCTATTTCATCCCAGATCTAAGCTGCGGTGATAAATCCCTAAGCTAAACACACACAAAGGGAAATCCGAAGCTGGAATAGAAATCAGAATAAGGAACTGGGAAAGAGCGAGTGTGGGGCTTTGCCAGCTGCAGACTCTCTTCCTACTACTCAGGGTCTTGTCCAAGAGAAACTCTTCCTGCCTCCTAATAGGGGAAGGAGGGTAAGACTGTAGCAATGTTCATATTCGCCTACTTTCTAGAGCATTCTGGCAAAACCTCCACACGTTTCATTTAGGGAAAACCAGCCTTGTTACATCTCGTAAAATTTCTGTAGAATGTAAATTGGTTCCCTGATCTTTGTGCAGCACATACAGGCTTGTACCCTGGTTCCTGGCAGTGAATGTGCAGGACCTGAAAGGTGGATGGGATGATTTCAGAGAGCTCAGTAGGGGGCACAGAGGTGAGGTCTCCAGAGAGGTTGCCCCTCATGTGCTGGTTTCACCATTGAGTAGTACCTTATGGCCTCCTTGTCATATTCAGAAGCAGGAGAACAGGACACCTTCAGCGGCACTTGTACATTTCCCTAGTAATGTCCAGTGACCTTGCCACTAGATGTTCATAGGCCACTCAAGGACATGACTACTCGTGTTTATAGTGAGAAGCACAGATGGCAGGAGCAGTGGCTCATTCCACCTGATGGCTTCTGATACCAATGGCTTCTTGTAGAAAACAACATATAGGCTCCTTTTGGGCTACACTGTGACACTGATAATTTTTCCCCATGAGCCATTCTTCTCTAGTTCAATAAACTCCAAATTGTAAGTGCTCACAGCGTACCAAGAAGAAAGACCACCTCAGCTCACGTGAAGGAACTGAGAATAGAATGGTAATCTTAAGCAAGTGTCCACATGGACATGGGACATAATCTCCTTGGGCCTTTCTCCCTTCTGATACTTCGAATGCAGCTACAATGGTCTTTCTTGGATAGCCATTTTGGGTCATGACATAAAAGCAGCCACACGTTCAGGAAGACAGAGCACCTAGACAGAAGAAGTCTGGGCCCTCATACTGTAAAGCCACCCCAACATCCCTGGGATGACTGCTGTAACAGCAGAGAGACAGGAACTTCATTTTTGTATCAGCAACTGTTATTTTAGATATCCAGTCATTTGTAAGCAAACATAATAATTACTTCACCCTGACCAAAGTACTAAGTAAAAACGATTCATTTTACCATTCATTTGTTCATAATATCATTGTTGAATCTTTAAGTGCCACGGTCTCTGCAAAATGCAGTGGATGTTATAAATACACTAAGCCCAGCAGACATTCCTGAATGGAAGGCACCATAATTGAATGCATCACTCATTATTGGTCTGCGTAGTGAGGTGAATGGTAAGATATACCAAGGCTACATTCATGTCTAAATATCCCTGGGAAAAGAAAGTCTGTGTTCATGTGTGTGTGAGAGAGAAAGAGAGAGACAGAGAGAGAGAGAGAGAGAGAGAGAGAGAGAGAGAGAGAGAGAGAGAGAGAGAATTGAGAGAAGTCTTTAATTGCTCTTGGCAGCATTCACCAAAGAACTAGACTCCCAGCTAAGCTCATCTGCCAATACTCAGACCTTTTTGGTTTTTCTTTTGAGTCAGACATCTCAACTTTCATTCCAAGTCCTTGCACTGACCTGTTCAATCTCATCGACCATTTGCTCTGTTCTATCCGAAGCCATGATATGACTTCTAGCTTCTTCTCACACTCTATATGCAATCCATCAGCAAAGACTGTCATTTCTACCTGAAAATAAATCCTCAACTATTTATTCAATACCAGTATTAGAACAATGCTATATTTCACGAATCTAACTGTTGTAATGTTGTATGTGGAAAACCATTCTTCAATGAGAAGATACAAGAGGGAGTAATTCAGGAGTGAAGGGCCGTAGGCCACTACCTCACATAGTCATCTCAGTGATGGTGATCTTGGAGGTGATGACAAGACGGTGATGCGGAGAAAGAGAAGAGGAGACAAATACAGTAGATGCTAACAGCTGGCAAAGACATACGGGTTTTATTATATTGTTCTTGAGGATTATACAGAGGTCAGACCTTGTTCAAAGTAAGTGTGAAAACAAACTCCGGGACCTGGGACTCGCTCCTATATCCTGACACGTATGAAATGACTAGAAGCCCCTGTGAATACATGAACTCAGTCAGGGCACCTTGAGACTCAAGCTAACCCCCCTTCTCGGGCTCTGAAGGTGTTGCTAATGGGCTGTGGTCTTCACATCTCTTCACTGCTCATCTTAGGTGGTCACAAACTTTTTCTCCAAGCATCCTCAGGGGGTCCAACCTTGCCCGTCCTCATGTCGCTGACCCAAAAGAGCCTCCACCATAGGAACCCCAGTCCTCCACACAGACCTCTCACTCCTGGGGACAGAGCTCGCATGGTGAATGAAGGGGAAAAAATTCCTCTCTCAGAGTAGCCTTCTCCAACAGTACACAGAGTTCCAGCTTCCTTCCTGGCCTTTGTCCCAATTCTTTAATCACTGCTGTCTGTTGACAGAAGAGAAACAGCCAACCTTTCCAAAGGAACTGATCACTGCTCCCTCTTGTGAACCTTTGATCGCGTCAGCATCCTCATCCTCTGGGCTCTTGCTGACTTCAGATGAGCATCCTCCAGGGATACCTTCCACCATGCCTCTCCCATCAGTCCCAGCTGCCCTTCAGACACTCTAGGATGCCCACTCTGACCACAGCATCTTTCCTCTGAATATCCTCAGCCTGTCACAAAGTGCCTGAGCCCACACCGTCTCACTCCCTCACTCTTACGGGATTCAACAGGCTAAATTCTCCTCCACCTTTAGTTCCCAAATATTCTCTTATCTGTAGGTAATGGATATTTAGCCCCTGGAAGAAAAAGACCTCCAAAGGCCACTTTCAAAGTTAAGGTTCTCCTTGTGCTTGACAGCTCTTTTACCTTCCTACAATGTGTGGATCTTCTAAAAGTACTGTGTTGATAATTTAATTCCCTGATACGGTAATTTTGGGGAGTTGGGGCCTCATGGAGGGTGTTCGGGTCATGAGGCCTAAACCCTCATGCACAGCTTCCTGCACGACTCAGCTATCAAGGAGCATCTGCCTTTTCTTTCTTCCACATACATTCACTCATCTTTCTAGTCTCTCCTGTGAGTCGAGGCAGCAGAGGATCCCGTCAAATGCCACAAAGATGCTGGTGCCATCCTCTTGGCCTCCTTGCCTTCAGACACAGGTGCTCTGTTTTTAGCTACAGAAAACAGGCTGAGAACTTCTGTACCACCCAAGGCCATGACCTGTGGCCACTCTCTTGTCCAGCTTGATGCTGCTTCCTGTTTCCCCGCCCAGCACCTCTTGCTCTTGTCACCAGACAGCACTCCTGGGTTCCTCTGTTTTGCCAACTCATGGAGGTAATTGTAAATTCTAGCCCTGCCTCAGTGCTCTGGATCTCCCTCTCAGCCACACCTCACTCTGGGAACAGCCAGAATGTATCCTAAATCCTCTTGCTCCCCAGGCGAGAACAGGAAATAATTAGTGGGCCATCTCAGTGACTCTCTTTTCTCTCCTGACCATATGGTGAGATCAGGCTCTGTCTGCCCTGGACTCAGGCTGCATTCTTGGTAGGAGGGGCAGAGGTGGCGCCTTCTGGCCAACATAGCTGAGGCTATGCAGCAACCAGGCAGAACCTCTGGGTAGAGAGGCGAGAATACACTTAGCTCTGGCCAGGGAAAGGGAAGCTCCTGTAGCTTCTGCAACTTTGCTGCTGTGCACACACGCTTTGTATCAATCCTGTGCTAGGAATAGCCATGGACTCCCAAAGATAGGCTCATAGGCAGTTGGGACTCACTTTCTGAAAGGCATGAAAATATGAAAAGGAGAATTAATTTTCTCTTTTATGACAAGTCAGAGAATAGATGATGATACGACATAGAGTGTGTCTGAACTCTGACTGTGGGGTCACAGACTCCCAAGAGAAATGTGGCTGGTGAGAGTTCTGGGCTGGGGTGTGGCCCATGAGAAAGGGTCTGGGCTGGAGTGTGGCCAGTGAGACAGTGTCTGGGCCACAGTATAGCTGGAAAGAGAGGGTCTGGGTCAGAGTGTGCAGATGAGAGCAGGTTATAAACCCAAGTGTGAAAGAAATGAGAGAGGATTATAGGCCAGTGTGCTAGGTAACAGAGTTCTGCAATAGAGTGTAGCTGATTAGGGAGTGTTCTAAGATCAGAATGTGACTGGTGAGACAGGGTTCTAGGTCCCAATACGTGGCTAGTGAGAGAGAATTCTGCCCAAGACTGTGGCAAGTGAGCTAAGGCTCTGGGCTAGAGTGTGGCTGTTGAGCGAGGGTCCTCAGTCAGGCTACAGCTGGTGAAAGAGCTCAGCTCGGACTGTTCACATCTGACTCACATTCTGCCATCAATGCAGGGTTGCCTCTGGATAGGTTGCCCCACTGGTCTGTGGCTCTCTAGGCTCCTGTATCGTTGGAAGGTGACAATATTCACATGAAGCCTAAGTAGGCACCGGCACTTACCAAATGTCAACTACTGCTACAACCTGATCAGGGGAGCCTCTAGATGACACGCAGGACAGTCCCCTCCTAGAGTTAAATCGCTGAAGCTGCTCCCTAGACCTGTTCAAAATGTTCATGGACAGAGAAGCTCCTGCTGTGAGGTGGCCTGTCCTGAGCTGAGGGGCTCACATTGTAAGATCACACACTCTTGTGCTGAGCAGGCAGTAGCCTCCTCCTATGTTCTCCCTGCAGTCCTAGATACACATACCAGGACAGTCAGAAGCAGGGACAGACGCTCTGCCACAGAACAGGCATCACATAGCTAGAGGTACTTCCTGGTGCCCTGTCTGGTTCTCTGATCAGTTTTATTTCAGAACCTGAGCTTCAGAGTTCATTGTCTGTTCAGGGCCCAGACCCACCCCTCTTAGCACGGTGATCTCATAAGCTTTTGATACTCTCCAGACCTCAGTTTTCTCATCTATAAAGTGGGAACATTCATGGTGTCTGCCGCATAGTATCCTTGAAAGATTCAAATAAGTCAGCGGTCCATGGAAAGCACTTTTAAAAAAGTACTGGTGGTTGTTAATAAAATAAATAAATAAATAAAATAACAAGTCCTCAAGCTTCCCTGGCAGTCAGGAGTACTGGTAACAGCAACTCAGCTGTCACTCACTAGCCAGGAGCAAAGCAGCTACGTCACCTCCCTGGATTTGCGCCCCAGCATCTTCTCATGAATTTAATGACACAGTTGTTTCCAGAATTACTGACTTGCTCTGTTTGTTCACAGTGAACAGGGTCAATTACCCTCTTCCACCTTTCTCAGGAGACCTGCTGTTCTTCTCAGGACTTATGGGTCCTCTAACCCAAATTACTGGATTTTTCATGTACTGTTCGTTTCACAAATACTTAGCAAACATCTCTTCTGTGGAGTGCCTGAGCCAGACAGAAGGACTGTTTGACAGAAGACATGCTTTTGAGACTAGACAGCACAAGGCCTATCAACGTAGACCTCCTCACAACATACGGAGGGGAAGACTTTATTATCCCCAGTTTACAGACCAGAAAACTGAGGCATAGAGAGGTTAGTGTAAAGTGAGTGGTTAAGGGTTCACAGTGAGAAAAGGCAGGACTGGGATCTGAACTGGAGCAGGAAATCTTTCTCAGTGAGCTTCACTGTCTCCTATAAAGACTAATGAGCCCAGATGTCTCCAAGATCAGGAAAAGGTGCCATTAGGCGGGGTAGCAGAGAACTAAACTCACACCTTGTAACTGAGCTGGGGGGATTGTGTCAACTTGATGAGATTAGTAAACGCCCAAGGCAGAGCTTCAGGCCTGTGTGACTGACCTGCAGACTGGCAAATGAGAGAAAAATCCAACCTTGTCCCAGAGTGGGGGCCTACATGGCATCTTGAACTAAATAAAAAAGGCAGAAGAGCACATGATTGTTAACGAGATTAGCATTAAAAAGGAGCCAAGGACTTTCAATCCTGACTGCAAAATAGACCCTTTAAGGGAGTGCCAAGAATCAACAAGATCCCTCCCTTTACCAATGAAAGGGTGGAGACCTACGGAAACTTCCTCAGCGAACAGTACCCCAGGACATTCCATAGGGCCAAAAAGACACATGTTTGTTGGAGTTCAGCCACGTAAAAATTCAGGGCCTACAACAGTGATTGTCCAACGGAGCCAAATCACTGATCAAGCCAGACCTTGGCAACATCCTCAGGCATGCGGAGGGCAAAAGATGTGGGGTCACAGAGGCTTCCACCCAGATTTCCGAGGAAGGCCTTGGAGGCCAGTCAATGCTGCTCTGAGACATTAATGCATACATATGTAAAGGAGAAGTATAAGTTATAAAGGAGACTCTGGAAATTTGCAGAAGCTAGGAACATGAATCATCTACTGAGGAAGGCTATAGGCTACGAACAGAGTTAGCCCAAAGGAGAAGCCACAGCTGCAGGCAGCACTGTAAAGGTAAGACCGCCCAAACTCTTTGGAGTTCATATCTCATCACTGCTTGCCTTGGGTGCTGGACACAGAGCTACAAAATTTAATGGGACTGCAGAGTTTGGTTGTTGTTCTGCTGGGCTCCCCTCCTGCTTTGGTCCCACTGCTTTCTTACTATTCCTCCCTTTCGGAAAGGAATGTTTACTCTATGACATTGGATGTTAGAAATGTTAAGTTCTTCTTTGATTTTCACAGAGCCTGTTTTGTATCTCAGAGGAGACCTTGGACTTTTTAGCAGTGGTAAAACTGTTAAGACTTTGGCAACTCTCAGACAGCAACCAAATGCATTTTGTCTAAGGAGATGAACGTGAGTTTTTTGGGGTCCAGGGATGGAATGTTGTAGTCTGGATCTGGATATTTCCCCGAAGTGTCATGTTGTAAAATACCCACGTGCCGTTGGGATGTGAGGCCTGGTAGGAGGGAGTGGAATACTAGAGCTTGACTAAGAAGGAGCATCCACCGGGGCAGGACCTGGAGGGGTACCTCTGCCCTTCCTCCTTCAATTGACTATGTGCAACGTCATGAAGTACCTTTCTTCCAACTAGAGCTCTACCACGTACTTCCACCGTTGCTGGCTGCCTGTGACTGGACTGCGTGAGATCTTCTGAAACTGAGCTAAAATAAATCTTTCCACCCTTGAGCTGTAGATGCTGGGTATTCTGTCCCTGCAACAACAACAAAAGAGAACTAAAGACACACCTGGAGATGAGGAAGAAATGAAGCTAAGGAAAAATGGACAAAAAGAGAATAGTCCAGAGAGACCAAAGTACAGGCAGAGGTGGGTGACAGGCCAGAGAAGCTAGCAAGAGTGTGTTGTGATGAACAGTGAGCCCTCCCGCTGAGAGGGCTGAAGCTCGGACTTTAATGGAGAAGTGGGGGTGCACCTCGCAAGACTGTGGGAAGGAAATGGAAGTGGTAAGCAGTGAAGGGGAAGGCAGAGGCTGAAGGATGGGTGGGGGGCAGCTAGCAACAGCAGCTCAGCTGTGAGGGAGCGAAGACGTGAGAGTGAGGGAACTGAAGGATGGGCCCGCCCCTCTCTGTGCAGATGGAAGGTTGAGCACACCTTCATGCTGCATGTGCAGAGCAGCAGCCAAGGAGGAGGCTGAAGGGAAGGCAGTCTGTCATAGAAGCAAGGTCTACGGGGCAGAGAGGAAAGGGATCTGCGCAACAAGTAGACGGATGAGAACGGAACAGCAGAGGTGGCCTATGCAGTGTAACCTTGAGTCGTTCGGAGTCTTCTGAGGCTGTCGTCATCTGCAGGATGCTGACTGACCTCCTAAAGGTATGTCATTAGTGCCTTCGAGAGGCATGCCTTCTGTATCAATAGAGGTAATGAATAAATCTATCAAGAAGGTCAGGGTGGAAGAGAATGGAGGCTCATGGCTTTAGTCCGTTTCCAGGTACTGTAACAAAATACCTGAGGCTGGATTCATTAATTAACTCATTAAGAAAAGAAATGTTTTTAGCTCACAGTCCTGGAAGTTCAAGGGTATGGCACCGGCATGACTGCCCCATACGAAGGCCTCAGAGTGAAAGACATCACAACAGCAGGAGCACACAGGACAGAGAGAGATCACATGGTCAGAGAACAAAGGGGGTCACTCTCACTCTTTGTGCAACAATCTTCTAGGGAAGTAACTTGGGGATCCTCAATAACTACCTTCAAACCTTTTGAGGACATGTCCCCAATGACCTAACTACTTCCCATTGGCTCTCCCCTCTTAAAACTCCACCACCTCTCTCATCACCACACTGGGATCCAAATCTCCAAACCACAAACTCTTGGGGAGCAAACCACAGCACTGAGGCACTTCCTAGAGATCCTGGTCTCTGCGGTGATAAGATTCATTCACCAGCCCTCCTAAGACTCAAGCCAGCCAAATATAAGAAACACTGGCCAAAGGCTTGGGAAAAACAGGAAGGAGAGTGGCCTGACAGTGCTGCAGCTCCTGTAAAGGTCTGTGTTTGCCAGGGACTTTTCTGCTATAGTATTCTGGTGAAGGATGGAACCTTATTCTCATTTCATGAGGGAGGAGATGTCACAGGGAAGGTGGCTATAGCTTTCTGAGGGAAGTGAGGTGGAGGCTGACAAATTACAGTTCAAGGGCCAATCCACTGCCCATTTCTATAAATGACATCAACAAAGCTATGCCCACTCATTTACCTATGGCTGCCTTTCCTTTGTGCCACCACAGCAGAGATGGGGCAGTTGCCACAGGGACCTTCTGACTCACAAAACTTTTTTAAAAAAAAAACTGACAATCTGGTCTTTTCCAGAAAAAGGGGGCCAATCCCTGTAGAAGAGTCCTGGACATTTTTCGCCAAAGTCAAGGTGCAATTTGGACCTTATTTTGCCTGATTCTGGGCTAAAAGGCTATCACCGTGTCACCTTAGACCCCTTACAAAAAAGTGTCTTTCTGTGAAGGAAGAATGCAGAGAAAGTCCTTTCACAGTAGTCCATCTTGTTACTGGGAAGGTGAACTGGCTTCTCTGCTTCCCTTAGAAAGTCTTTTTTTCCACTCCTTGTCAATCAAGCGAACTTTATTAAATCAGATAGCAGACCCATTACATTAAATAAAATTGATACTAATCACCATGACCCCCACGACACTGCATGACTGGCCCATATCTACCCTGTTTTCATCCTCCACCATTCCCTTCTTCACTCACTAACTAGGCTCGCAGATTTCTGTTCCTTGGACATGCCAACGTTGCTCTTGCACTAGACCTTGCCCTAGCTGTTCTTGTCTACTGGCATGTGGTCTCTCCATTGCTGGATCTTTCTTGTTGGTCAGGTTCCTATCAAAGACTACCTCAGGGCAATATTTCCTCTCATCACTCCTCTAAGGCAGGAGTAAGGAACCTTTCTTCTGCCAAAGGATATTTGGATACTTATAGCATCATTTGCAGGCCATATAAAATTATCAGTTTAAAAATTAGTCTGTTATATTTGGAAGAACGTTTATTATATAATGAACTCACCCTTGATGTGGCAGTTGCCATGGCCAGGCTTAAACCAAGGAATCCTTTTGGGCAGAGAGGAAGAGCACAGTGGACACGGTACCTTGGGCCATGACCTCTCTAAGTCCAAGTACAGAGCAAAGCCCCAAGCCTCTGGCTGCACGGAGCTGTACAGGTCTAGGTTGGCCTGGACAAGGGGGAGAGGTGCCATGTAAGGAGCCTGCAACCAGGGCCTCCCAGCTCAAATCCTCACCTACTTACCAGCCATGGGGACTGTTCATGTGCCCAACTCC
Organism: Ctenodactylus gundi; assembly: GCA_004027205.1. Lineage (NCBI taxonomy): Eukaryota > Metazoa > Chordata > Mammalia > Rodentia > Ctenodactylidae > Ctenodactylus > Ctenodactylus gundi. The sequence continues at coordinate 163,527 of PVKB01000870.1, forward strand.
ACATCTACCTGACAGAGCGGCTACTCAGCGGGTTAGAGCCTTGGTGGACTCTTCAGCACACACCTATGTTACAAATGCCTACATCTGGCCCCATCATTTCTCTATGTGGTGAAGTCTACATTGTCTTCTATGCAGCCCCTGAACACAGCTACTGAACAGATAGGGTCTTTTGTTTCTTCGGTGTCACCCTGATAAGAAGATAAAGCTTTGCCTACACAGAGTCTCACAGTGACAGTGATGATAAGCCCCCTTTCTGTTCCAGTCCCAAACCCGGGATGCTTGATTATGTGATGATATATATGTGCAGAAAATTCTCCAAGTTCACCGTAACCATTGTGTATCACACATAAACATGCTGTAGTTTGGATCTGGAGTATCTTCCAAAAGCCTCACATACCTATGAAGACTGTGTCTATTGGGAGGTGGGGCCTGGCTGGAAGGGACAGATGTTTGGGCCATGACCTGGAGGGGTGTGTGTTGGTTCCATCCTCCTCTCAGACTCAGCTCAGTTTCACCAGGCTGTGAGGAGCTCTTTCTTTGGCTCCAGTCCCACCATGCGTTTCTACCACTGCCAGCTGCCCATAAATGAACTTTCTGAAACTGTGAGATAAAACAAATCTTTTCCCTCTAAAGTTGTAGATGTTGGGTATTCTGTCCCAGCAACAACAAAGTAACTAACATACTCATAAAAAATGGGGTGGGGGTGTGTGGAAAGCATGAGATGAGAACAGACGATGGCTGGAGAAGTTTATTTGAAATGGAGCCATTGGAGTACACAACTTGGCACAAGTATTAGATGCGGGAACAGAGAGGGGAAAATACCCTAAAGTAAGAATATGACTAGCACAAAGAGGGATAGCCAAGACCAGAGTGTCTGAAGTCCATGGGGAGGGGCAGAAGGTAACAGGACAGGGCTGGAGCAGCCCTGGCAGGTGGGGTGGGTGGGGGGACCAGCAGGGCTGTGGCAATAGCTCCCCTAGCTGTTACCTAGCTGTCTCATCTCTGTGAAGCTTGTGGAAAGTCGTGCCCTGGCTCCCTCACTCTGCCACTCCAGGTGGTGGATTTGGCAACAGGCAGGATGCTGACTGCTCGTTCATACAATGCACAGTTTTATGTAGATGGAGCGTAATACCTACTGCCTCCAGCTGAAGCCTCTCCTGATACTAGGAAAGTGACTATCAAGACTGCAGAACTTCAACATATGACTTTGCTACCACTGCTAGGGACAGTATCCCAACCTCCCCAGACAACCTAAGACAGGCTCTTCAAGAGAAGTAGGGGCCAGGGAAACATGTTAGGTCAGCCTTCTTCTGTGAGAAACCAGCCCACAACAACCTCTGGATCCTGATCTCAGGGGATCAGGATAGACTATGACAGACATAGTGTTCCTTCAATTGGCTCTGTCTGGTCTTCTAGTTAGTTCCAGCATTTCTATGTATGCCTGCTTCTCTCTAGGTGTCTCCATTCACAGCTCCATTACTGGCCTCCTCCACCTCCTTTGGCCCCACTTGCCATGAGAGTATGACTTGGTACAGCCTACTACCTCCAACTGGTCTGTGTCCATCTTGTGGGTTTTGATGGGAATCCAAAGTCTACAATCTTCAAAGATGTCTCCCCTACCTAATGGTCACTCTCCAAGGCTCAGTGTTCAAAAGTCCGCTCAACATAAGAACATCATGAGGTTCCGGTCAAGATGGCGACTGAGTAACAGCACTGCACAATGTCTCCTCATCAACTCACTTAAAAAGTCAAGAAGAAAGCTAGAAAAAGCGTGTTTGGTGTAGCTAGGAAAGAGAGGAGCATCCCCCAAAACTGAAAGGTGACCAGCGGGAGGCCAGAAACTCTGAAGGACCATCGAAACCGTAGGGGGAAAAAAAAATCCCCATGGTTAAAGAAACGGCTGCAGCCGGCTCCAAAAGGCAGGCAGCTGCGGATGAACATGGGATGGAGCGGAGCTGGGAGAGAACAGAGCACACAACAATGGAAGAGGAGGCTGCGGGCGGGTCTGAAATCCTGAAGTCACATCAGATGAGGAGGAAAACAGCCAACTCGGTGCGGCCCCAAGCTGCCGGCATCCACAGATCACAAACAAGGTCCAGAGGCCAGAACCTCAGCCCGAGGTAAGCGCAGACCCGGATAAGTGGGAATTATTGGCAGCTGGCAGCCCCAGCGTCGGAAGCAACAACCCACGGGTGTGTGTACTACAAACACAGCGAGGGCTCCCCCTAGATAAGGCCCCAGGATCCCAGATCAGAAACGGGGCTCAACAGCCGTCGCAGACAGTGATGTCAGCAGGAGCCATTTTCTTCCCTGCACACCAGAGACAGTCAGAGGTAGCAGAACCATGTGGAAACGTGGTAGCAAATCTTATACAAAAAGATCTGACTCCCCAGGGGATGGTACAAGGGGTGCCGAAATTGCAGAACTCAAAAAACAGATGGGCATGAGTGATGGTGACTTCTGGGCCCAGATAGCCAGTGAAATAAAGCAGGAATTAAAGCAGGAATTAATAAAGCAGGAAGCAAACCATGAAGCAAACCAGGAAATAAAACAGACAGAACAACAGCTACAACAACACTAAGCAAAAAGCAAGCCTCGAAAAGAAATTAGAGGAGACCAAAGAAGAAATGGGGAAGCGTGGTTACAAATCTCCTACAAAAAGACCTGAAACCCCAGGAGATGGTATCTGGGTAAATAAAGATGAATATGGCAAAAATGATGGCAATTTCTGGGCCCAGAAATTCAATGAATTAAAGCAGGAATTAAAGCAAGAAATAAAACAGACAGCAGAAGAGCTACACCAATACATAGATAAGCAAAAAGCAAGCCTTGAAAAGCAGCTAGAGGAGACCAGAGAAGAAATATACCAGAAGATAATGAAGGCAAAAGAAGAAATTAGAGAACACAACAGAGATATAGAAAAATTAAATGCAGATATTCAGGAAATGAAAAACATGCAGGTAATAATAAGCAACCACTTTAAACAACTTCAGAATAGAATGTCAGACCTAGAAAATAAAGTGACTAAGCTGCAACATACGGGCCATGAAGAACACAAAGCAAATAAAGAAAGCGAATCATTACAATGGCTGACAGGCGAGTCAAGGAGAAACAACCTCAGAATTATGGGAATCGAGGAGAAGACTGAGGACAAAACAAAAGGCTTAAAGGACATGTTTAATGAAATAATGGAAGAAAATTGCCCAAATTTAAGAAAAGAAATGAACATGGAACTATTGCAGGCATATAGAACACCAGACAACTTTGATCAGAAGAGACCCTCATCACGACACAACATGATTAAAATTCTAGAAACCCAACACAAAGAGAAAATACTAAAAGCGGTAAGAGAAAAATAGAAGGTGACCTACAAAGATGAACCCATCAGGATAACGGCAGATTTTTCAATCCAAACTCTAAAAGCTAGGAGATCTTAGAACAATGTCATCCAAGCACTAAAAGAACATAAATGCCAACCAAGACTGTTATATCCAGCAAAATTATCTTTTAATTTTAAGGGAGAACTTAAAACTTTCCATGACAGAGACAGCTTAAAGGAATGTGCAGCCACTGAACCAATATTGCAGAAAATACTTAAAGGAAACCTGGAAAGTGAAAGGGAGACCAGCGACACCAATGACCCCAGAGAAGAAGTGACAACAGCTAGAGGAGAAAGAGCTGAGAAAAATGTATGTTGGTAATTAGTGAAATATGAGTAAATAAGATATGAAAATTAAGGAATTCTGAAATAACTAAATTTGCCTTCATGTGTGTCACTTTAAGTATATTTATGTGGTATAGATTTGACTTCATTTAATGTAGCAATGTGATATAGTTTTAACTTTGTATTGTTGTAGCAATTCACTTATCAGGTCACTAATGAAAGTTTATCCTAAGGAAACTGATTGATGTAAAGATAACCTTGTGAATGTACAAATATGCACCTTCCAGTATTCAGCTAAGGCAATTGAATTTAATGTATCTAATTATTTTTTCTCTTTCCCAAACTAACTAGTCTTTTGAACTACATGCTTATAGTTATTTTCTAGTGTGAACTGGTGGGTAAGGCCAGGTGTAACAATAACAACAAAGATATAGGAAAATATGGAAAAAAAAAAACTTTTGGTGAATATCCCAATAAAGGGATTGGTTGGATTCAGAGAAGAGATATCAAGATCTAACTACTGCGACCCATTTGAGGAACAGGAAGCTGAGGTAGAGTGGTGACTTAAGTGAAATGACTTAGGTGCGGAAGATTAATATGTTAAACACTGTATGGTTTCTCGGACTTGGAAAACCCAGAACACAGACATTCTTTGGAACCATACGAGGTGATAGCCGGAGCCGAGGGAAGGGACAGGGAGGGCGTGGGAGGGTAGAAAATGGGAAGGGATTGTAAAGTCGATGTGATACGTAGATGTATGAAACACCCAAATTCATTGTAAATACTATGTATTACATCTGTATATTAATAAAAATAGTGGGAAAAAACCATAAGAACATCACTTGGAGTAAATTTTCAAAAATACTTATATTAATGCTCAGACTCTACTCCAAGCCAATTACATCAGTCTTTGCAGTGGGAGTCAGGCATCAGTATTTTCAGAATTTCCTACCTAATTCCAGAGTGTGGCCATGACTGAAAACCACAGCTCTATAGAGCTTTTATTTTAGCTTAAATATGTGTTAAAATCACCCACCATCTCATGAAAATGAATGTTCTGATTCATGTAGGTCTGGGGAAGTATCCGCAATTCTGTATTTCCAACTGTCTCCCCTGAAATAGGTGTGGCTACATCAACGACCAGTTTTGAGTATGAGATCTACAGGCAGCCAGACTCAAGGAGTGGGGGACGGTCATAGCCTTCACTGGTTTTATATGCCCAAGAAAATGTCTATTATGGAGCCCCTTTTAAAATAAGGAAAGTGCTGGTGTGGTGGCACATGTCTATAATCCCAGCAATCAGGGAAGCTGATACAGGAGGATCACAATTTCAAGACTAGCTTGCTGATCTACTTAGCAACTTCGTGAGACAATGTCTCTCTGTCTCTCTGTCTCTCTGTCTCTCTGTCTCTCTCTCTCTCTCTCTCTCTCTCTCTCTCTCTCTCTCTCTCTCTCTCTCTTTCTCTATGGGAATATGGATTCCCATAAAAGAAGACTGGGGATGCAGTTCAGTATTAAGTCCTGAGTTCAATCTTCTGAAGCTACAAAAGAAGAAGGAAAAAAAAGAAGCAACTTCCATAAGTCTTTTACATTAGGGTTACATTAGGGGAGAGAATTTTCCCGCCAATGTAGGATTAGGAGCTTCCACAACTAAAAACAATTTAAAGGCTCCACAGCCATCAGGATGACATACCGAGCACATAGTGAGTGCTCAACACATGGCACTTGTGTTACTCGTGTTGTTGTCATTATGACTGCTGCAGGACCAAGCTCCAATTCTCAGGCCAAATTTCAAAACCCTGACCCATCTCAGACATAACTCCACAAACCCACCAGGCCTAAGGACACTAATGCATTGTTTGGGTCTTGTATTCATTCCACTGGCTTCCAGAAACTATGGGTCTCTTCCATAGTCTGGTCATGCTTCACAGTGTGTGCCAGGAACAGGGTCCTGTTTAAGTGGTCTACCTGGTTTAACTTACTACGCCCTTAAGGCAACTGCAGCAGTTGGAATTGAGAGCCTCAGCAGCAGACCAGTGGCAGGCCACACAGGAAGTAAATGATGGTGCCAAAAGTCAAACTGAGTCCTTGCCTTTCCAATGTTTCCCAGACTCTAACTGCTACGTAATTTCACTAAGATGCAGGTCCACATTTAGCAGGTGACGTAGAGTCTGAGGTTCTGTGTATCCCACAGATTCCCAGATAACACTGATACATCAGGCCCAACAAGAATATTTAGAATAGTGAAGCTACCTGCCCTCTCTAATCCCTCCTGTTAGTTCTCAGTATCAGTCTTAAGATTCGCCTAAGAACTCCTGCCATGTGAGTACAATTGGTAGTTGGTTCATTCGATAAGCAGCAAAAATCACAGTAAATTTCCACTTTGAGCACTTACCCAAAGTTCTGTAAACTTCCACTCAAACTGCAATATTTTGTGGCAAAAGACACCAGCTATTCGAAAAAAGCATTATGTTCCTTATAAGCTATAGAGGATGTAGCATGTTGTGAAATTGCTTTTATATTTCTGTTTCACAACTGAGAGTGTTTCCTGGGCCATGAAAACCATTCCCATTTCTAAAAGCAAAGTTGAGAGTTACAGTTCGAGAAATAGAGGGAGGGACTTCCTGAAATCACATTCATTGTAAGCATCCCTTCTCAGCTTACTAGAAGAAAGAATGCAAATGGAAACCACGAGAAGTGACACAACTTTCTGCCTGGAGAAGGGTCCTTCGGGACAAATCGTGACTGTTCAGTTAATCAGTCTGGATTCAGTAGTGGTTAACTAGCTCACCTGTGAATGAGACAGGGAAAAGCTGAACAGAGAAGAGAGGATAAACAACCAGGGAGGCCTTCGATGTCAGAATGACCTGAGATTCCAGAGGCACTGGCAAGGCTCTGAAGGAGACTGACTTCAAGGTATCCATCTTCAGGAAAACAAAAATACCCTACTCAAAGCCGACAACGATAGCAAGTTTAGACTAATCAACGACCCCTATTACCACAGGGATCAGCTAGAATTCTCAACACCCAGGGATTCTCGCACTTTGCACACATAGAAGCTTTAAACACCTCCCATCCACACTCGGGCCACATCCCCACATCAATCAAATCATGATCTCTGGAGGTAGAGCCCAGGCTTCCTTAATTCTGAACAATCCTGGGTGATTCTGATATGAAAATAAACTGGGGAATTATTAGCATTCAGTCTTCACCCTTACATGAGAGAATTCATCTGGCCCCTTGTTTTTTCATCTTGATTTGTGTTAGAATCACCCTGTAGAGACTTTTTTTAGGCAGCCCCTTCCCTAGAAATTCTATTTAATCCATGGAGTGTGGGCAGCAGCATTTTTCAGAACTCCCTTGATGTTTCCAGTGCTGGTAGGTACATGGCCACTGGTCCAGATGGGTCACTGACTCCTGCTGCTTGCATTTTAAGGATCTACGATACTAAAGCTGAAAATGCATCTCAGAGTTTGTTCTTTTTTCAGGATGGGGGATTGAACCCAATTCACAGTGAGCTACATCCCCAGCCTTTGTTTGTTTGTTTTCTTTTCTTTTCTTTTTAAATATGATCTCATTAAGTTACTAAATTACCTAGGCTGGGCTTGAACTTACAATCCTCCTGCCTCAGCCTTCCAGAGTGCTGGGATTATAGACCTGTGCCACCAGGACCGGCCTGGACTTTCTGATAAGATAGATTTCCTCATCATTACCATTAAATCAAAGATTACCAATTTTGGAGTAAGTCTATGAGTTGCCTTAAATCCTATTCACATGTATAGGGATCTTTTCAAGGGAGAAGTGTCCTTAGCTTTTATTGAGTGTTAAAAAGATTTAAAAGCGCTATCTAAAAAGCAAATATGAGCAGGGTCTGGTGGGACAGGCCTGTAATCTTAGTATTCTGGAAGGTTGAGGCAGAAGCCTACCAATGTCAACCCCAGCCGTGGCAATTTAGCGAGACTGTCTAGTGAGGATATAGTTCAGAGTGAAGGCCTTGGATTCCACCCAGAGTACCACTAAAAAGGGCCAAGCACGGCTTCATATATTTGAAAAGGTTAAGAACAAACAGAAAATAAATTCTGTCTCAGCAGCACCTCAAGGAAGAAGGGGTACCTGTTATAAAATAGATCCTTGGAAGTTTCAAAATGGTGAGCAGCACACAGAGAGGTGGGGAGTGAAGCTCCGCCTCCTGTCAGATCAGCAGGGCAGCAGCATCAGAACCTAGAAGAGGCACTGACCAGAGGCAGGGCTTCACTCGCTGCGCACCTCCTGGCTCTCCACTCAACTACTCAGGCAGCTGGGTCCTTCCCTGGCCACAGACTGGTAGCAACCCACGGACCTGACAGTGAGAACCCCTGCACAGCCCATTCTTTGAACACTGCAGGGTGACAGATATGAAGAGTCCAGATCTAAGCATCAAAAAGAAGCAGGAGGGGTCAAGTCAGCGCTGGGCTTCCTGGTAAAGCTTTCAATGAGATATGACCAACAATACGTAACAAGACCTTCCATTCAGATATTTCACATTCATGTCCTCAGCTGGTTCTCTAGTCCTGACTGTTATTAACTATGTGCCTTCATTTGAATCTCGGTTTTCTCTCTTACTAACCATGTGACTTGGGAGCCTTACTTACCCTTTCTGCTCCTCTTACAAAATGGTGGCAATACCAGTACTTTTAAGATTCTTGTAAAGTATAAATACGGAAACACATGTACAATGCTCAGCGTGAGGCGAGGCAAAAAGCAAGAGCCCGTTAAGTTTTCAGGTATATTGCTGTTATTACTGACATTCTTATTATTATTAACACCTTAATGAACTTGCTCAAGTTACTAAATTTCCGCCAGCTTTCCTTACTGGTCCACAAGACAAGAAAAGAAGGCCAGCCCAATCTCCTTCACAATGTATAGTGACGATCAAGTTAAAAAGTAGAAGCTATAGTCAGCGCCCATATTCTACAGTCTGGTTCTAACCACAGAATTCAACCAACTATGGGATTCCACCCAACAGATTTCAGCCAAGTGTAAGTCACAAACATTTTTTTTTTTTAAAAAAGCACTTGAACAGAACCTATACAGACGATTCTAAAATTGTCATTTTCCTCTAAGCAATATATTATAATAGCTACTTACATAGCATTTACATTGTGTCAGATATTATGAGCGATCAAGCGATGATCTAGAGTACACAGCGGGGTGTGTGCAGGTTATATACCAGCACTGTGCTGAAAATTTCAGGAAAGGTGCCCAAATACCTGTAGCTTGGTATCCTTGGGCATTCTGGAACCAACTCCCCATAGATATAGAAAGATGTCAGTATCCATTCACACAGATATCATCATTAAACAGCAACTCAGCACATATTCGAGAAGTCTACCACCCACAGGAAAGGGTGACTGTGAAATCCAGACAACATCCCCACCCTGAGGAAGTTCTCCTGAGCTTCTAATACATGAGCAGGCTCTCTATCTACACAGGAGGTGCAGGCTTTCTGGTTCTACATCCAGCCTCCCATGTAGCCCAGGTATCCCTACCACGCAGGCAAATGCATGACTGTACCCCATGTGGGTCCCGCCCACTCCCTCTCAGAAAAGAGAATTACACCAGCCCCTAAATAAAATCACAGATGCCGGTAATCAAGCCCAGACTGGAAGCCAACCTTCTTACAGCACACTCTTCCCAGGGGGTGGCCTCGACACCTTTTCACAAGACTGCCTGTATATCAGGGCACCCCTCATTGCAAAGTGCCCACAACCTGGCCCACTGAAATGGAACATCACCAAAACCTTACACCAGACTCAGCAAGGATTCCAAGTGATCAGATCTCACTTACCTGGAGTCTGCTTAGCGGTACGCACGGGGGTGTAGTGGTTTTTGGAGGACGATCTGACTGGAGTGTTCTCTTTGGGAGAGGTATCAATAGCCGAGATAGTTTCTCTTTCACAGTGTGCTATGGGGATTGGTCCCTGTTGTCTTAAGATGTCAGCCAGAGCCCTAGACAAGGAGAAATCATACAGTGAGACTGAGCAGGTGTGCACAAGCTCAGGGCTGGCTCACTTCTGCTGACCCTTTGATCCCGGGCATACAGCAGGAGACAGAGAGGCGGCATGCAGTTCTCAGCAGCCCAGCTTCATGTGGGGTTGGTCGCAGTAGAGACAAGAGTAGAGGTTATCATGCTTGGGGGTACAGACAAAAAAAGGCTATGGTTATAATTTCTTTCCAATTCTTCCCACATCGGTGAACTCAGCCCTTTCAACCTGCTGGTGCCCCAAATAACCACCTATACCCATCAGGTATCTGCAGTGGCTAGCCAGGGGAATGCCACCACAGAGAAGGGCTGATACCACTGGCCTCATACGCAGCAGCAGGGTACTAATTATTGGAGAGACCAGCCCTCCCCATCCAAAACACGCACACAGGGTAACATGTGCTGCGTAGTGGTGACCCAAATAAATGCAACATAGCCCCTGACATCCAAGTAAGGCGTGATTTAGCTACAAAGGCAGGATGCACAGATTAAAAAAAAAAGGTCAGAACACATGGATGGTGTAGACAGTACAGACAAATGCAGTTTGGAGAAGGGAGCAATTACAAACCCAGAAAAGAAAAAAAAAAGGTGGGGGGGCCCACCAGAAGGAGAGAGGAACAGAGAGTCTGCCATAGAATGAGAGACCCACCTCCCTGCAGCAGACCCAGTGGCCCAAGAAGGCATGTTTTATTTACTCAGCACCTAGCTTCAACAGCCAAAAATGTAAGTATTAAGGACTCAGTGTGCATTAGTCCCCACAGAAGTAGAGGTAAATGGGGCCCCATTCCTGCCCTCTAGGGCCTCACAAGTTAGGAGTCACTCTGCCACCTGGTTTCAAACAGGATCCCCTGGATGGGGAACACGAGAGGAAGTCAATGGTCACAGAAACAGAGACGACCAGGATGCTCTGAGGCAGTATGGATGAGCAAGGACAAGCCACAGGAACACACCTAGATACTGTCACCTCAGGGTCACGTCCCCAGATCCTAGCGTACCCTTTCTAGGGGAAAGACTTCCATTTGCCAAAAGTGTCCCCCAGAGTGCTAGGGTGAGTGAGGCCACCCACTTCCATGCCTCTCCCAGCTGGGGCTCCCACTTGAGCTCATACCCAGCTCACCCCACGGCTCCCTGGGCTTTGTGTTCAGCCCTGGCACTTGGCCTCTTCAGAAAGTGACAGCCACAGTGGTGTCTGAGAGTGAATTGCTTCCTTCCATTCTGCTGCCTGTGACATGCTGAACCTCCCCAGAAGAGCATCACACCGGCAATCTTACCATTTAGTGGCATTTATATAGCAATTTCAGCTTTTCCGAATGCTTCCCCTCACTGGCTTTCTCTTTTCTCTCAGCCTGTCAAGAAGAAGCAGACACACACCACCACCTCCCCATCCCCTCCACTGCTGCAGCCCTAACAGGCAGGCAGAACACGGAGCGGAACCTCACTGCTCAGGAAAGGACTTGGGGCTGGCCTGACTCCAAGGCCAGAAAACTGTGGAAACAGGGAAAATCATCACCCAAAAGAGACAAGAGTCTTGGGTCCAAATCCAAATTGACCGGTGTTCTGCCATGAAGCTGTGGGTACAAGTGTGAACCTCTAAAGCTGAAAGGAACTCACTTTCTGTCTCGCAAAACTAAGGATTCATACTAACATGAAGGTCCCTTCCAATTCTCCCATTTGATAAGTTTATTTTACATATCACTTGACCACACATCCGTGTAAAGTACCTGGATTTCTTCTTCCTTCCCATGATCCCAGACTCTCGCCTACTATCCTGGGATGAGACAATAGTGAGTCATAAGTTAAAATAAACAGTGAGACCACTGGCATAAAAGTGAGAGGCCCGAGGAAAAAACTGGGTCTACGCACTTTGATCATGGTCCAAGATCAACCAATGTGGATACAGTCCTGGGACAACTGCATTTCTACCCACAAAAGAACAAAGGTGGATTTTTATCTCACACTGTGCACAAAATTTAATTCAAAATCACATACATTGGTTCCGAAACTATAAATTCTTGTAAGAAAATATGAAAGTAAATCTTTAGGACTTCTCCGATGTGGCAATGGTTTCTTAAGTATGACACTGAAAGAACAAGAAACGAAAGGAAAAATAGCCAAAAAAAAATAAATAAATAAAAAATAAAAATTCGTGTATCAGAGAATGAAAGCCAATTCAGAGAATGGAAGGAAAAAATATTGCAAAACATCTATTCGGTAAGAGAGCTGTACCCAGAATATATACAAAGAAATCTTACAACTCAACAATAAAAAATTCAACTATCTCAGTTTAAAAAAAGACAAAGTATTCAAAAAGCCAACTCTCAAAAAACATTTAAAAAGCACATTAAAAATAGTTCAGCATCACTAATCATGAGGGAAACTCAAATTAAAACCACACTGCAATACCCAGTCATACACACTCAGAGAGCTGCCACTACAAAGCCAGATAATAGCAAGTACTGACAAGGATTTAGAGAAACCACAGTCTTCACACTTTGCCGGTGAAAATGTAAAATGCTGCAGCCCTTCAGTAAACAGTCTGAACAGAGGAAACACGATGCAGTCACACACTGGAACACTACTTGGTCATAGAAAGGGAAGACGTGACGACACATGCTCTACCACGAAGCAATTCTCAAACCTTCACACCACGTGCAAGACGCCAGTCGCAAAAGGCTGCATTTGTGTTAAGTGCTCAGCTGGCTAAATCCACAGAGGCAGAGAGTAGATCTGTGGTTACCCCATGATTTAGAGAAGGCCGAATGAGAAATGACTGGCCACAGATCCAGGACTTCTCTTAGGGAGAATGAAAATGCTCAAAAATTACACAGTGGTGACAGCTGCATGGTTGTAGGAATCACTGAACGGTGCACTTCAAAATTTAGGGTATTACAATAAGTAAATTAGAGTTCAGTTATTATTGGCCAAAAATTTTATTCCTGCTTTCCTGGTCTTAAGAGGAAGAATGTAGTCATGTGGTTAACTCTATTGCCTTTGGTGAGCCAAGATTGGACCTACAACCATGCTTCTCAAAGAGGCTGATTTCACACCCTATATAGGAACATCTGGCCACGTTTGGAGATATCCTGGTTGTCACAAGTGAGACGGGAGGAGCTACTGACATCTGGAGGGTGGCAAACATTCCACTATTCATGGGTGGGGCCCCATGACGAAGAACTATCAAGTCCAAAATGTCAATAGTGGTGATGCTGAGACACCCTGGTGGACATCTCCCCAGCCCTCAAAGAGGGGGGTACTCTATCCTCTGTGCGGGCGCTGCCTTTCTGAAGAGGGAGGCTCAGCACCTGCTGCTGGACAGCAAGCTCCCTCTGGGTTACAGCAACGCTCTTTCCTCCAGGTTCTAGGCTACATAATGAAAGAAAGTCACGAGGGGGAGGAGGCCTCAAGTGCCCAGTGGACTGGGCTGAGCTGGGCAGAGCCAATAGGAAATCGTGCTGGAAAGTACATTCTGCAAGGCCACCCAACAGGCTTCCTGGGAGCTGGGACCCTGCAAAGAGAGCACACTGTAGCCAAGGAAATGCTTGGGGCCCCCGCCTGCTGCTCCAGAACTGTTCCCCAGCATCCTCTGACTATTATAAAGGCACCCTGCCTTCCCAGACTACAGGGCCCTAGGAGCAGGTCCCTCTGCCCACTCCCCTACAGTCCTGCAGAGAAGATCCCTAACCTCCCTCTTTGTTCTGGTTCCTCCCCATCTTCCATCCCTGGCTCTCCAGGGTGCTCGATAGATATTCTTCTAATTCTGAAATGTGCGACCCTGGTCTCACCTAATTAATTTGGATCTGCTGGAGGAAATGGGTTAAGGCCTGAGCTACTTTCTAACCACAGGAAAGAAAAAATTGGTCACTAAGGAACAGTCAAATGGATTTTATAAGAACGGGCAGCAGCGTTTGGGGACTGAGAGAATGGCTGGGCAGGCTGTGACAAGCAGACGGGGGGGGGGGGGGGGGGGGGGGGGGGGGGGGGGGGGGGGGGGGGGGGGGGGGGGGGGGGGGGGGGGGGGGGGGGGGGGGGGGGGGGGGGAGGGAGAGAATGAAAGGAAAGGAAACAAGGGAGGGATGAGAGAGAGGCTCAAAAGAGGGAGGGATAAAGGGGAAAAGAGAGGGGGTGGGGAGGGAAGGAGAGGGTGGAGAAGGGGACAACAGGGGAGACAAGAGAAGGGACAGAAGGGGACAGGAAGGGAGGAGGCAGGGAGGAGGGAGAAGAGAAGAGGGGTGGCGAGAGGGAGAAACTCTCCCAGCAAGAAAAAGTGGGAAAGAGGAGAAAGAAGGAGACGTCAGAGATCAGAGCCAGAGCAGGAAGGTGACAACGTCAGACTGACCAGAGACAAACAGGTAGAAACAGAAGAAGAGAAATTAAACACAGAATCAAAGAAAAACTCAGAGACAGAAAGCAATTCAGACAACAGAAAAGCGTTCAGAGATGGGAGAAGGGATGAGAGAGAGATTCTGAGGGAATGCAGCTCAGGAGAGGGAAGGCAGAGCTGGTCATGGGAGGAAGCGGGGGAGAGGGGGCCGGGCAGGTGCCCTGGCTGGGCAGCAGCCACCCCACTCACAGGGGAACCTGTCCTCCTCCCAGGACAACCACAGACATGCTTAGCTTAGAGTTTTGAAGTGTAGTACACCCACCACCCTAAATCCCCTCCCCCGCAGGCCACTTTTGCTCCACTATCTGGTCTATCAAACCAAAGAATTCTTTCCCCCAAATTACTTGGATTACTGCCCAGGTTCTCCGCTCCCTCTGCACAGGCCTTTGCTGGCTCTCTCTGATGTATGGTGACTGAGTGGGGCAGAATACATTAACTGGGCAGAAACCTGATCTGGAAAAACAATGGTTCTGATCACTCAGACCCCACAATTTCAGTGTCTTTCACCCTGCTGCTGTCCAGCAATCACAGGGATAATGGAAACACCCCCTTACACAGGAGGGGCCCTCAGCGCCTCCTCAATGTGCTCATCTGCCCTGCCCCATGTGATGCCTTCTATCCCAGTTACCCTCCTTCTGCTATTTTTGCCCCAATTTTTAGCAAGGAACTGAGGTTCTAACTAACCTCACTACTCAAATGTTATGAAACAGAAATTGAAGTTTAGGGCTCTGGCTTGAAGCTGGGCATCCTGCTGCCCACCAGGACAGTCACTTTCGTGCATCTTACTTTCTGCAAATCCTCAGCTTCAATGAATCCTCCTGGCCTCTCCAGGAGGGCCCGTTAAGTTAGCAAACATCACATAATATTTGGGTATGGAGGAACAATTAGTAAATGAGTCAAGCCTAGTCATTTATTTGCTTAAAACCTCAGGTAATGTTACCAGAGGCCTCAAAGCAATGAAGTATACTTGCATTTCCATAAGTGCTTACTTACCCAACTAGGCATAATCAACATTCAGACATGAGGCCACCTGCATTTGAAACTCAACATCTCTCTTAAAAAGGCAAATGACTCCGCTTTAGTAATAGAAAAATAGAGCCTTGTAACTTTCTTTCATGTCTTTCCTGTTTGAGAATTTCAAGGCTATTATTTATTACTGCCACGTGCTGAGTTAAAGTCATATATGCATTATAACCTAAAGCCCTCTGAACGGACGTACATACCTCTATGCACTGCATTCTGGGCCTCATAAACCACATGAAGTTACTCAGGTCTTGGAAATTTAGAAGCATCAACACCCAACTCAGACTTTTCCGAAATACATGGATTGTCCGCCAGAGAATGAATCAAAGATCTGACCATGTCAAGTGAACCGATCATTGGAAAAGGGGACAGTAGCCCCATTTTACTTATTTTTTTTAAAAAAAGATCTGAGAGGTTAGATATCTCACTCAAGACCAGACTGCTACTTAATAATGAATCCAGGACAACAAAAGTTAAACTAGAGGGGCTGGCTATACCACTAGATTACTCGTCTGCCATCACCCACTCATCCACCCGTGTATCCAGTAATTTACCTACCCACACATTATACATCTATCCACTCCCCCATCCATTCCCTCACCCATCCACGCACCCTTCACCCCACTAAGTCGCATCACCTCCTGTGTCCCTCCAATGCTTTCTGAACAACGAGACAGTAGAAGGCCTTCACACTTCACTTGAAGCAAATCTATCCAGACCTAAGAACTCGGCTGCAGCTCACCAGCTCAGTTTTATTCATCTTTGTGAGTCATTAAACATCCACAGCTTTGAAACTTTCTATACTATTTTAGCAGCTAACCTTTTTGTGAGATGAGATACGGAACAGACACCAACATACCTCAGTAGACCTCTGCTCCACAGGAGGCCACAATGAGGAGCTGGAAACCCGTGCCCAGAGCTGAGCCCCTACACCCAGAAGTTCCTCATCTTCATGATGTTTCCAAATTTACGTGGCAAAGAAACACCAATTTAAAACCATGAATGTCTTGCCCTAATTTTCACCCCTTGAGTAGATGCTGAATTTTAAGTCTCTTCAAATTAAGTGGGGAGCCTGGGACTCCTCGTTCACCTGGTCAGTATTTTTTTCTTGGTTAATGTGCTGTTTGTGAAGATCCTATTAACACCACTGCACTGATGTGGGGGACACGGAAACCAGACACTGGCCTCTGCTGTGCCCATGGATTTCTGATCCATACACACACTGCAAAAAGAAGAAAACAAGCTCATTAATTTCTCAAAAAGGCCTTCTGTGCCAAGAGTAAGGCAGATCGGGATAGCTGAGAGCTGTCACACTCGTTGCCTTTTGAGGAAAATGAGGAGAAACTGAGGTAACTGGATAGGCAGAAGCTGCCCTGGTAAATCCTCTTCCCCTGAGGCCTAGTGACAACCCTCTTTGTCCTTTCTTTTCTTTTTTTATTTTTTTGAAACTTTCTTATAGTGTTCCCGCCTAATTACATAGAGTACACTGAATATAATTAATACCTTTCTAAGCACTTAAGATTCTTTATGAGAAGGCCATCGGTCTAACGTGTGGTTCTCTTTGCCAAGAAAGCTGACTAAAACAGACAGCCTAGGAAACAGAACTAGCCAATAGAAACTGTACGTCAGGTCATGAAAGCTGTTTCTCCTTTTGATTTTCTTATGCAAATCTCATATAGCTACTTCTTTGTATTTCTTCTAGAAGTATAGACATTTGATTACAGTTCAATAAAGGATCCCAGCTATCTGGGTTCTGGATAACTGAGCCTTAACTTGACACTGAAGTTGAGGGACAGCCGGCGTCCTCTTTGAATTATCTTCACATTTAAGAACTGGGCAGTCAGAGCTCTTTCATCTTCTAAAATATGCGCCTGGGACAATTCAAATGGATATATTTTTAATAAACATGGACCAAGGAGAATGGCTTAATTTGGTTCTCCCTATTTCCAGTTCTCTCACAGTCCACTTGAAAAACACAGCTGCTGGCTTTGTGTGTGCACAAGACTGCTCTCCTCATGCAGAAAGGCTCCGAATGGATGTGGGGATCTCATTTGTTGCGTTAACAATGTCTATGCATCTGCATTGAGCTGTTCTGCAGGTCTGAGTTGTCCTGGGCACAAACGGAATTCATCACAACCAATAACATCACAGGATTTGGCGAGGGGATGCAAGGCCTGCTTGGTTTGCTTTGGGGATTTTTTTGTCTTTGTTTTTGTTTTTTTAAGCAAGCAGGGCCCACAGCTCCATCCCAGCAATACCCATCCTGGATCTATCAAGAGATGTCCAGCCACAAGCTAAGGAGTAAGTCAATATGCTTCCCCTAGAGTCCCCACTCATTCCTCAAGGCATCACCTCCATATACAGCATTCCTGGCCTCAGGAGCCATAGGAAGTTGCTTACTCAGGTCTTGGAAATTTAGAAGCATCAATACCAAACTCAGACTTCTCAGAAACTACGTGGATTGCCTGCCAGAGAATGAATCAAAGATCTGACTGTGTCAAGTGAAGCAAACACTGGAAAATGCTACTGAGACTTATTAGCAGGGCCACGCAGCCAGCCAGGTGACGGGTGAGTTAGCATATGCCCCTGCGCGCAAGCACAGCCAGGCTGCTGCTGCTGCTGCTATTGTATAGCTGGTTCTGTCTGGAGGTTTTGTTTGGTTTTATTCTATTTTCACTACCAGCACAGACCTAAATCTATAGGCAGGCAAATCAAGACCTAAAGACTAACCACTGGATTCGAGAGCAGAGTGCCAAAGCTGGAACTCCGGTCACTTAGCATACTGGTGATCATTAGCAAACTACTTAAGTGTCCTGTGGCTCTGTTTCTTCATGAAGAGCTAAGGGCAAACTAGGCAAAAAATAATGTCTACCCCCTAGGGCTATCATGAAGATTAAATGAGTTAATATTTGTAAAGCTTGTAGAACAGAGCCTGGAACCTAGGAAGTGCTATATAAATATTTGACCAATAAATAAACCCAAATACAATTTTCCAATGTCTATAGGACCGCAACCAAAGCACAGGTGCAAGTGAGAAGCCTTGAAAGACTAATTTGATAATCCCAAACTGGCTAAATTTTTGAGCCATATGGCATAGCTGTGGCCACGGTCACCCTGACAGGGACTACCCATGGCCCATGTTTGACACTCAGGCTAAAGACAGGAATCCAGGTGCTCACAAATCAGTCTTTTATTTTTCCAGAACCCTGAACGTGGACTTTGAGAGCCAACCAAGTACAAAAAGTACCTGTGACCAGGCCATTACATACAGATTATGCTGGAATGCATGCGAGGAAGCACTGAGATGAGGGCTCACTGAAAAGCTAACGGTTCGCGAAACAAGTCACAATTCTAACACAGCATAAGAGGAAAGCACATCAAGCTGACTAGGCCATTTTCTGTAAAGAATTCAGTAATTTTTTTTCTGTTTCTCTTCCTTTTTCTTTGTTGTCTTTCCATTTCTTTCCTCTCCCTTGCCACTCTCACTTTCTTTCATCCCTCATTAAGATAATTATAAACATGACTGTTATCTTCCACATTTAAGAACTTTCACATTAATGCAACGGTCGGAAGGGGCGGGTACCCAAAACAGACCAACCTCTATTTGTTTTAGTTCACCCATTTGGTCAGTCATTTAATCATATTTACGGGAGCAGGTACTATTTTGGGGACTGGCATACAGGTGTGAAAAATAAAAATAAAAAAAAAAAGATCAACACTCCTGTGCTCTTGTCCTTATAGTGGGAGACAGATATCCCTGCCACCAGGCAAAACTGTCACCTGGAGACCAAGCAATTTCCCAGGAGACATCAGATCTTTAAGATAAGTCTGAATTTCTGATACTATCGTTGGCAACCAATTTCTAAACAACTGGCAGGAAAGCTTCATGCCGCCCAACACTAGAACAGACTCATAACTAGGAATGTTGGTCAGACGGAGGGAGCTGTGAAGAGGCCCTATCCTCAAGATGTTTTAAAAGCTGCCTTGAAGAAGAAATGACACATTCTCTTTGATTGGCTTCTCTGAGTAGATCCAAGGTCAGAAAGTCAACGTGGACTCCCTGTGACCATCACTAGACCTGTACTGTAATGATAAACAGGATCACCTTCTGGGCAGGCCACCCCAGTTCTGGGGGCCTAGTTCACCCTTGCTGCACATCACAGGAGGAGAGTTGTGCCCAGAGGGAGAGGCCCCAGAAGACCTCTTAAGGGCCTCATGAAAGTCTAGGAGATGAGCTTGTGAGAAGCAAGCATCCTCATGAAGTCATATGCAGGTAACATTCTTCCTAACCCATGAGGAGAGGGTGCAAAAAATAAAAAATCCTTTCTTATCAATCCCCATGGCTGCTGCACCTGTAAGTACAAATGCAACTTTTCCTGAATCTCCACTGTGCCGAGGTCAGAACAGGGCAGGGACAAACACACCCCCACGGTGTCACGACTCGTATCTCAAAGCAGGGCTAAGTGACTAGAGGAGCTGAGGAACTCACTCACAGTCATGGGGACAGAAGAGAGAGAAGCTGAGATCCGATTGGTTCTCTTCTCACATTCCAGTAAGTGCTCCACAGCAGAGACAGTTGGATGGCAGTCTCCAAGTGTGAGAGAAAGGTGCGCTGGATGTGCCCAGGGACGTCCCTCAAGAACACACAGCAAATAAAGAAAGGGTGGTCAAAGTCCTTTCCCATCAGGGCTCAGGGTAGTGGCTAGGTGCCTTCAGTCATGTCCCATAGAAGACGTAACACCGGATCCTCCATCGCACGGTGGTGCTGAGGCCAACGAGATAGACCGCAAGAGGAGCAGAGGCAAACTCGAATCTTCCCAGTGCCAGGACATGGGGCAAGCTGCCTCCAGACCCCAGCCCTCTCAGGCCCAGCTGGGCATCCTTGTGGTAAGATGAAAGGACCCCCTGAGACCACAGCGTAATTCATAACATAATTTTCAAGGCCAAAAGTAAAAGTTGTTGGATTCTGACAGCACAGGGAAATAAAACAAGGGAAGGAACAAGAGAGAAAATTAGAGAGAACCCCAGAGGGAATTAGAAAGGGAATTCGAAGCAGCCTTATAGTCAAGCATCACCACTTCTGTAGAAATGGGGGTAGGCTAATACCAATCAATGAAACAGACATGGAAATTATACAATACTAAAAGGAAATGCATTTCTACTGCTTCCCAGCCCATTGCAGGCTTTCAAATAGACTTTTCGAAAAGGTAAAATAAAGTTGATCTTTCAACAGCTACTTTATCGAACAAATACCAATGACTGATAGCACAAATGTAACTGTTCACAGCACTCGGAAGGAAGCTGTCTGTCTTTCCTCACAGTGTACATGGCCTACACAATCTTTGCAGTCCTGCCTGAGCTATGAATCTCCTCACCCCAGCTTTTTTATCAAACAGACAAAAAGGAAACAGCTTCGCCCAGGTCCAACCTGGACAAATTTTAAATTCGTAGCATCTGAATCGATGTGGTTTAAGACAGTCACAGACATACGAGTTCAAGAAGGATAACCAGAGAGAGGGGAGGAAGAGGAGGACGACGCAACCCAACTGAACAGGAATCAAAGGCAGACAGCCGGGGAAGCAGCAGCGGCGGATGAAACACCGAAAGTAGTAAGAGAAAACATTATAATGATGTGCCTTGAGAGAGAGACAGAGAGAGAGACAGAGAGGCACAGATCCTTTTCTCAGAAACCTGATATTCTCTTCTTTGCAACTGGTTAATGGGGAAGGACCTGGGCAAGAAGCTAGAGGCTGAGCCCAGAGAAGCTGTTATTTGCCAAAGCACAGAGAGTCTTCCAAGCCCATGGAAACTCCTGGGAAACTCCTCAGGATGCAATAAAATCAGAGAAAGACAACTTACAAGTCCAGTAAAGTAGCTGGAAACCAGATTCCTCCCTGAGTTCTAGAAGAGCACCGTCTCTGTGAGCTGGTCTGATACCCCAACCTTTCAAGGAAGTGGGTTAACATGAGCCTCCAACAAAGCTGCCCAAACATCAAGAACAGGTCAGAATTCTCTTAAGGACTGGATTTGAGCCTGACCCTGGGGGTGAGGAGGGGAATGGGGAGAGGAGAGGCAACAAACTCCTTTTCAGATACTGTGGGATCCTGCCCACAACCTGCAAAGGTCCTTATTTCTAGAACTTCTGGAAGGAGGCCATGGATGGGCTCTGGAACGAATTCTCAGAAACCACTTAAAATGAGCAGCTGTTCTCAGTGCTCAAGTTCCTCCCAACTGGAGCAGCACGAGCGAAGGAAGAGGTAGAATGAAGGGAGAAGTGACTGGGTGGAAAACACACTTCCCAGAAGAGCACAGTTGGCGAAGGGAACAAGGAGCATGCCCAGAGGACAGGTGTCCTGAGTAATGAGACTTTAATGCCGAAGCTAATGGGAACAGTGCACGAGACCGAATGCCAAAAACGCAAGTAATAATGAGTGTTTGTGAGGCCTGCAGAGAGCAGCGCCTCTTCTCCCAAACATCGGGGCACGCAGCCAAGACTCGGGCCACCCAGAGGCATGCTGGAACTCCAGCTTCCAAGGGTCTGGAGATGGGGACAGTGGCTTTGGGCAAGGAGGATCCAAGGACTGTCCTGCTCCTCTGGCTAGAAGCAGGCACGAGGCAAGGAGAGGACTAGAAGGCTAGCAGCGCTCAAGGACTCTGCTTCACACCCGTCTCACAGAGGTCCCCGCTTGGGTACCTGGCCTAGAGCTGCTGGCAGGGAACGTGGCACAGCTCGGGCCACTGTCCAGGAGGTAACTGGAGACTGAGGCCTGCGGCTGACTTTGCCTGCTGGAGGAAAACCATGGGACACTTAGGTGTCCAGGGATCCCTTCCTTCCCATGTACCCTTCAGGACACAGGAAATGAGAACAAAAGGAACAGAGAAACATAGAAAAGAGAGAGTAATTGGAAAGCACAGCTAGGAGCCTAGGAATGGGAAAAGAATAAAATTAGAACAGGCGAGGAGTGAGTTGGCCTGAGTTTTGTGTCTTGTGTGCACAGCACTAGATGTTATAAATGGGGTGGCCAGGGGGCGGGGGAGGGGGCAGGTGATAAGTGGAGCTGTTTGTGAGTGGGACATCACAGTAATTAACATGGGGAGTGGCCCTAGGTCCAGCCTCTCTCCCCGGATTGCATCTTTCCTCCCTTCCCCAGCACCTCTCACTACTCTTAGGAGCAGAGACTTACACAAAATTGCTGAAGGGTTCCTGCAATAATATCCAGAAGTTGGGTACCCCCCATATCCCTCATTCAATAATTTTTGGGGGTGTTTTATTACTTTGTCTGGCTATCAACATGCGCAGCCAATATAATCCATCCTAGACAGCACATCCTCTCCCCATGCCGGGCCCCTCCACACCCTGACTGTAATGTATGTGTAAGTGGTAGCCACCAGGCAGCCATCTGGGTATGGAGAACATTTATCTGCGTAGTCTTTTAGTCCTTTACAGGGATCCTTTGTCCCAGGGCTCAAGCAGGTCGGTTTTCATTTTAAGTAATCTGGGTATCACTGACTCCTCTAAATCCAGAAGAAAATGGAGACATGCAATGAACTAGCTGTATGCCCTTGGGCAAGTTACCAAGCCCCTCTGTGTCAGTTTCAGCACCTATAAAGTGGGTCTCTCTACTCAGAGGGGTGACAGAAGAATGCAGTGACATTGTGAAGGGCAAAGTAGGGTACCTGGTACAGAGTGTGTGCGTAAGAACAGACTCTCTTCCAAGTGTCCCCACTTCCTTTAGACCTCACCTAACAAGATCTCAGGTCCTTCCCAGATTTGGGGGGTTGTACAGATGATGGGGTGATCTTAGCTCCTGAGAGAAAGAGTCCTCCCGTCCAGACACAAGCAGAGTGGAGAAGCCCTCCCCAAGTTCACAGCAGGACTCTCTCCAGAGTGTGTGCAAGCATTCTTCATGAGCACAAGAGCGTCCGTGGGAGTAACGCATGTGCCCAGTCCCTCACTGTTCTAACGCCTGGCTGAGATGAAGGCATGCCATCCTACTCACAGCAGCACATCTGGCTGTTTCCCCACTGGGTAAGGCTGTGTCGGGTGGCCCCTTCCTTCCCCACCCAGGACACCATCCTTATTCTCAGTCCAACCCACCTAGCTCCATTTCTGGGATCAGTCCCAGCACACAAACTTGCATTTGTGGGTGGGGAGGAAGCATGACAACGGTGCCCTAGGAACACCAGCAGGGCTCAGGCAGCCTGTCTCTCTGTGTTTGCACACCCTCTACTCATCTATGACTGTTTGGTCCAAGAGGTGACCTTTCCTCATGCAGAACTGAAGATACAAAGGCCGCGGGATGAGGGTTGGGAGGAGCTGATAGGAGGTTCTGATCCCATGCTTCCTCTCTGCATGCATCCCCCCGAAAAAACTGGGTCCCTTTACCCTCAGTATCAAAGCAGAAAGCTAAATTGAGCAATCTGTCTACTATTTTATGCAGAAATGTGGGACATTCTTTTTTTTTCACCCTTTCTGGGCAGTTATTTGAAATGTTTGATGCATATTCAACTCCTTTCCTTTGTCCTCTCTCCCAACTACCCCACTGCTTGCCCACCACGTGGATATAACACGAAACTGATTTTTCTAAAGGCCTGTCATCATCTTTCCACGTGAAATGCAACCCCTTCCCCAGGGTCCTAGTGGATTCTGGGCCCTCATGCATGGAGATGCCATTTCTTACTCTTGGAAGTACCTGCCTGGTCTACTGCCTTCAGCGACAGCTGAACCAGCTCCTCGGAAATCAGCTCTCATTATTGGAAGCACTCTTGGTTTCTGATCATTTTTTTTTCATTCATCAGCCTTAGCCCATGACTTATCACTGCTTGTAAGAATCCAATCTATCCTAGGAGGATGAAAATACCCAACAATTACA
Organism: Ctenodactylus gundi; assembly: GCA_004027205.1. Lineage (NCBI taxonomy): Eukaryota > Metazoa > Chordata > Mammalia > Rodentia > Ctenodactylidae > Ctenodactylus > Ctenodactylus gundi. The sequence goes on from PVKB01000870.1 coordinate 187,490, forward strand.
GAAAGTCAAAACAACACACCATGCACTCTCAGAGTGCTTCCAAGAGAGGTACTGTGGAACCATTTTCTGGAGAAGGATCAGTATGTGGCCTCCCAAGGTGACTGCTTAGAAAGACAACCCCTTAGGAGACAGATGCCTTGGTTCCTTCAAAGGAAGGATCAGGCAGGTCACAGGCAAAGCCCTCGAGGTG